>VWZT01010579.1:227149-239088 GCA_013397055.1 Pachycephala philippinensis | reverse complement strand
TTTTTTTTTTTTTTTTTTTTTAATACACACGTCCCCAGTGGCTGAAATTCAAAGCACATATTAACTCTCTGCAGTTAGTGCATTTATCATGGCAATCCTGACCCTGCTTTCCCATTGCTTCAATAAATCACATTATTCATGAGTCTGGATCATGCGAAGTCCTACTGACTGCAATCAGACCCACATTCCTGAGCTGGTAACTGCAATATTTGTGCAGCTGTGCTCCTGAAAATTCTTACTGGGCTTGTCCAGCCCCATAGTCTGAACTGGCTGCAACCTGAATTCAAGCCCTGCCTCTAATTTCTGGAACACCAGGGACATTTATCCTCTGCCAAACTTTTATGCCCTTAATGCAACAGTATCGTGGTATTTGCTCCCTGGCACATGGAGATTTGAGAGTCCACAGGATTCCCAAGGCAGCTCTTGTGGTTGTAAGGACCTGGCTTCTTCACTGCAGTGACATTCCTTCTGTCCCTTTTTAATTCAGCTGTACAATGTGGTAAACATCAAGTGTAACATCGGTGGAAAAATCTTGTGTGGTAGGTTTTTACTCTCAGCTTTTCAGGGTTGTTGCAGTAAACTGTTATTAAACTTTTTCTTACTCTTTCTGAACTAACTTTCTCTCTAGAAAACCAATTTTTCCTCTTCTCTGAAATGTTTTTCATGGAAGCTCTTTGTTTATATCATTAAAGTCTGGGAGTGAGCACTTACACAAAATTAAACATAATAAACCAAAGCAACAAAAACACTTGCTTAGCTTTTTGTAGCTAACATTTTTGCAAGTTTTAAAGCCAGGCCTATTTAAAAACCAGAAGACTCCATGATTTTCAGCAGATTTTGATGTACAGTGCTGTATCCCATGAGTGGTTGAATAACTTCATAGCTGTAAGCACAACCACAGGAAAACACACCTAAATAGGTACATGCCTCTAAATAAAAAATAACGATTGATTTCTTTTCAATTCATGTTTTAGGGGAAATATCACATCTACTATCAATGAGCCTGGCATTCTTCAATGACTGTGCACACTTTGCAGCAGCAACAGAGAGCAGCAGTCAGTGTGGAAGGAAGAAGGTGAGCACTGAGCAGCTGAGTCACAGCCTGAGTGTACACACAGAACACACGCCTGTGCTTGGGGGAACGCTGCTGACTCACTCATTACTTAATAAGTCAGATTTCTTAATCAAGCAAGAAATCACTTGATGCTTCTCATGGATGCTGAAAAGCTTTAGCAGAGAAGTTTTCAGCTCTCTGCTGCATTTTCTGAGGGCTCTGTCTTTCCCATGCAAACTATTAAAAACAACGCTATGGGTTTTGTAAACCAACTTTGCTATCTTGCACCTGCAAATTATTTTGTAGGATTGTTCTGATATTGACTAGGGAAATATTTTGAAATGGGTGTTGTGAGAATTGACCAATCGCTCTGGTAGGTAGCTGGCTAGAGGTCCAATAGCCTCTTGCCATTCAAGTAAACTCTAAGGGAACTAACACATATAAACCCGTCTATTATTAAATAAATAATTACATTGTCTCCATTCCTTCCTGGACTTGGACTCTGTGTCATTATTTCTCTCTGTCCCCGCTACAACAGCAACACTTCTCTCCAAGATTTCTCTTCCTTCCAGCTCTCTGTGCCTTCTGAGATCACGTCATGGGATCCCTCATTTTCTAGAGGAGAAACTGAGATTTACAGTGCAGTGACACAGTGCTCACCCTGCACCTCACCCCACGTGAGATCCAGGGAAAAATGTTCCCTTTCCTTTGCACGTGGGCCCTCAGCTCAGGCAGTTTGAGCCCTTGTGCCCTTGCACAGCCTGGTACATCACCAGCACACAGCTGCTCACCGTGGGGTTCACACGGCTGGAACAGCTTCTCCCCTAAATCTGTTTTCCCGGTAAGAACCTCAACTGCAGAACTCTCTAGTTCGAGGCTCAGGGAGGTATTTTTTTAATTGTAAGATGTTTAATAGAGGTCTCCTCCCTACTGGTGTGGTGCACTCAATATAGGTTACAGAGTGCCTCTCTTACTGTCATTGCTGTTTGTCTTCAAAAAGAATAAATTACAGTACCAAATAAGCCAAGGAAAAGGAAAATAAAGGTCAAAGCATGATAAAAAGTGTGTCTAATGAACTGACAAATGGCTCAGGGCTTTTACTGTAATAGCTTAATTAAATATGTGTTTTCACATATGTATGCAGTGTCAGAGAAGGGATTATTGAAACATTCATAAGTTAATTGACTTATCTTTATCTCATGCATAGCAACAGTTGATACAATAATTACATAGAAAATGTAGCTACTCATAAGGGGTTTTTTCCTTTTAATTTTTTTCTTTTTTTTTTTCTTGGAAAACTGACCCATATGGACCCAAAAGGGGATGACTGACAGTATAAATTCAAAAAGCCAACACTTCTCTGATCTAAGTATGTCATAACTGGATATTTTGGTGAATTTGTACTAAGGGAAACTCTAATGATAAAAGTAGGTAGAAAATAAGATTCTTAAAAACTGTTATTAAAAAACAAACAGGAAAAGGGCAAAGATAAGGCTGAAACCGTTAAAACAACTGGTCTGTGTGATGCCTGCATTTAAAGATAGAAAATTATCCTCATGATTATTAACCTCTTAGTTTGACCTTAGCCAGGCAAAAATTCAGAACAGATTTAAAAGGAAATTTTGAAACACGAAAATGCATCGAAAGTGCTAAGAAAGGCAACATGAACTTCCCAGATGTACATTGCAAGTCTTGACTTCGTGTCTTGGGATTTTGTTCATCTGTTCTGTAACACCCCATTCTTTAGGGGGAAAAAAAAAAAAAAACCAAAAAAGCCAGGCAGTGTATCTAACTCACAGTTCATTAAAGCATTTGATATGGTGTCACCAGGGAAGTTATTATGTAAACTCCAGAGAACAAGATGAACAGAGCAATTGTGAAACTGCCACAGGAAAGGAGATGAAAATGGATTAAACTGAAAAAACAAATCCTGGTCTGGAAGTAAGGTGTCTGTTGAGGTTGACAAGGTTTGATCTTGATACTAAATCGGGGTTTTTTGTTCGTTGGTTTGTTTTTTAAATGCTGCGTAACCAAAACATTTACTTTGGGAATTAAATATATTGATAATTCAAAACCAAGGTGCAACACCCACATCAGGAAAGGCTGGAACATAACACAGGAAACTAAAAGAATTTGGCCGTAAATGAAGAGTTTATCAGTCAGAAACAAAGATAACTACTTCAGCATCTGAGCCATACATAGGCACAAGTGAGACATGAAAGAGACAAATATAATCCAAGGTATACATGTAGCAAGCAAGGGATTTCTGCATGCTCCATCACCCTAAAATCAAACAAATGCCTGCCTCCACCCCTATCTCACATTGACTGTTTCATGCCATTAAGAGGCCACTTTAATCTGGATGCCTTATTCCAGATAAATTCTGCATTGTGATGCTGCTCCCAGACTAAGCCAGGGGACATATCTGAGCTCTTACACCATAGTAAATCACGAGTATTTTCAATTAAATGACAACGCCCAGGGGGCCAGACAGAGCTCAGTGTAGTCACTCTTGATTTGCACTAGAAAACAGGCCAATTGTGTTGAAACATCTTCAATGTGATTAGAAGCAGGCTCTTTATTTAGGGAAATAATTTAATTTTCAAAGCATTTGACAACTTTAATAGACATCATCTATGAATAAGTCAGGGTGTGTAATACGCCTGGAGCAAGAAGAAACAGGCTCATTAACTTTGAGAGAATAGACAGATGGGCAATGTTGGGGTAGAGCTGTGACAGCTCCCAAATTGTGCAAGCAGAGGAGTGAGGAGTCGGACGCCTTGCGCATGTGTGCAGGAGTCATTTCCATGGGAGCAAATTGCACTGACACAAACTGTCATCTGTGACATCAATATATGAGTCAGGGAAAATGAAATGAAGGAGACAAAACATAATGGAAAATACTTCAGTTTCCAGCACGACACAAAAGGCAAAGGAGGTCTGTAAAAGCTGATGTAATTTGGATTAACCTGCTTCCCTTCATGAGCACGCACATGGAATAAGGATTCTGTGCAATTCAGGTTCTATCCCAGGTGAGGCATGCTGAGCCTGCAGCAGAGGGGAGCAGTCCTGAGGTGCTGAAAAGGGCAGGCAGGTGCTTGACTGCATTTAACAAAATGCTTGGGACCACTGAGAATAATACAGAAACAGGAGAGAAGCTGTAGATAAAATCAGCAACAATGGAGACAATACGGATGCTAAAGGCTAACAAAGAAATGTAAAAGACAGCCTCTGGTCTCAGTGACAGTCTAAGAAAGAAAACTTGCATTTAGAAATGAAAAAAACCTGATATTTAGAAATGGCGTCATTCAATCAGGATCCAAAGCAGCCACTTCCTTTTTAAAAGGAGTATTCTTCCTACGTTTACCTAAAATGTGGGTGAAATCTGTCACATGCATCAGCAGTGTTTGCCAGACAGGCTGTGGGTGCTGCTGCTGTGTGGTCAGAGACCCAAAGGGAGCTGTCCCCATGTAAGCAATGGGTGTCAGGGGACCAGGGGTCACACCAGCACGGGTATATCAAAGGGAGGGCATCAAATATACTTTTATTCAGCCCTACCGAGGAAAAGTCATGAAACTATCATAGCAATTTATATATGAATCAGGTAGTGTCTGCATTTTAATGGCTGAAACAAAGACAGCTGAAGTCTAATGGTGTCGATTTTCTCTTGCAAGTGATTACTAAATTGCTTCCACTTTGTCAGCAACTTAATATCTCCGTGAACAGCTCAGTTAAGGAAGTAACAAAGCACCAATTGTCAAGTGGAAAAAAACAACACACATCCACACACACTGAAAGAGAAACTCTTCTGTTCCTCTGGTAACAACAAGCCCTTCACACGAGGGAAATGCTCCATCAGAAACAAGAGGGCAAGCCCATCATTCCTGGCTTCTGATCTCTAACAACTTCACAATCACCACAAACCAAAATAGTTTGGGTGCTGGCACCACTGATTATAAGTGAATGAGAGTTTTGCTGTGTCCAGTGACTCAAGGAAAAGTGTGTTTGGAGGCAACATCTGAAGTTTTTGAGCGAGGAGTGTGTCCCTTTCTTGCCAAAGTTCAAACATTCGAACAGTTTGAGTCAGAAATTGCTTTAGTTCATAAGTACAGCTACAGCACACAGCAAGCACTGCACGGAGAGACATCAAATGAGGCTGGAGAGCCAGGAAATCAGCAGCAGAGAAATCTCTTTGGACACTGAGCCCATTAATTACCTTGCTGATCAGTGTGGGGATGAGGATAACACCACCACAGCCAGGCTGTGTCTGGGAGTCAGCTCTGTCAGTGCTGAGCTGCATCAAGGGGAGTTTGGGATTCCCAATGCACACACGCCTTGTGACAAATAGATAAGAATTCTCTGCAGGCTGGATTAATTAATTATGCTGGCCTGTTGGCCTAGCAGCAAACAGGAAAGCCAAGAAGCAAAAGCCCAAAGCCCTGATTCCTGTATTTTGCCCATTTTTTTGCCCTTTTCCTGCGCATCCCACATGAAGGGAGGTCTTATCCCCCGCATCAGCCAACTCGGAACAGTTGCAGAAGTGGGGTCTGGGCGTATTTGTGCAACAACACAAACACCTCTCGAGTTCTGTGACTAAATTGTTTCTTACATTTTCATTTTTCCAAAACCACTACCAATACAAACAAATGATCATGGGAATATCTAAAGACAAGTATATTTTAAACAACTTTACACCAGCCAGTGTAACCATTACAAACACGCTTAGATAAATGGTAGTAGTCTAAAACTGAAACAGTTAATTCCATTAATTGACAGGCAATAAAAGACTTGCCTGTGCAGGTGACCTAACAAATATCATCGTGTAACACTGGCATTGTTTTTCTCTCACACACATCTGACCCTCAGGGAAGATTTGGATATAAAGGGCAAAAAAGTAACTACTCAGTGAGGCTGAAATCAGCTTCATCCACATGGGTCAACAGGAGCATGTCCCAGCCTCTTGATGTCGGGAACCAGTCTGAAATTGCACCCTTCAGTCCACTCCTTGCTGTCTCCTTGACAACTTGGAGGAAGAGTCACAGGACCATCATGTAGCTGATGTGTGAGGTGCACAGTTTTGACTGCAGTTTACAGGGCTTTTAGTGAACTGTCTCAGGAACTCCCAGAAGTAAAACCAAATTCAATCCTTTGATTTGTGCCCCTCATTTAAGGTGGAAGAAGGAGGGATGCAAAAGCCCATAATAAAGGGCTATGTGAACATCTGAACCTTATTGGAGGAAAATTCCTGTGTGGAGTGTGACGCCAGCCAGGTTTCCAGTTACAGAGTTAAAGTTTCCATGAGATTGCCCTAGGCAGAACTAGGCCTTGTGTTCTGTTCCAAATTATAACAGACCTCTCAATGTCGTTAAAAATAGCATCTTACTCAAACACTTTGTTCTGCAAGTCTGAGCTGTCAGAAAACCAAGGAGTTCAGTACAGACACTGACACAAAACAGGATGATGTTCTGTGATGGAAAACACCTTTGGGCAAGATCATCATCAATAAGTGGTGGATAGCAAAAACTGCTGGTGGTGCTATGCTACTGCACAACACTTCACAAGAGCTTCAAAGAAAGCAAGAAGATCTGGCAAAACAGACACCTGAACATTATTCCAGACCACTACCAAAATCTGGTACTGGGAACATCCATCATTGCACCAGAAAGGAGGACTGGATGGAGGCACACATGTTCACCAAAGTGGGGAACACCATCCAAGCTGTTAAAAACCTCAGGAATGGATCAGTCATTAAGCATAGTGGGTAGAAATATCAATTTACAGCTTCTGAGCAAAATTGAGTGTTTTGAACCTAGCTGCAGTGTTTATCTGTGGCTGTGAGAGCTGCTGTGATGGAAGATGTTAGAAACCAAACATCTCTGAAACACTGGAGAAAGTCACCTGTGCACAGCTGAAGCAAACCAAGAAATCCTCTTGCAGCAGTTTGTATCAATCAAAAATAAACGTGGGACACAAGAGGATCCTGTCTGAGCTGATGGCAAGCACAAATTAAATTATGTTACCTAATTATCTTTCATTACTGCCAAGTTCTGAGACTTTATATTTGCTGAAAACCAGGGGATGGTGCAAATACTACCATTGCATACACTGATCTAAGGCACAGAAACTTCACCAAGTGCAGGGACCTGAGCCCCACAAAACCTTCAGACAACTCTGCCTTGGGCAGAGAAGAGCTCTGAAAGTAAAGAAACATTAACTTAATCCTGCTTTCACTTCCCCAGCAAAGCTGTGTGGGAGGACAGACATTGTTCAAGCACAGAACCAAGGACGAAAGCCAAAAATACCAACTACCAAAACCCAGAGATTGTAACTTCATTGAGGATTCAGAAGGCATAACAATACCAAACAAAAGTTTTTCTCTTTGATGCTTCCATAGCATTAAATTCATTTAGAAAACTGAAGCAGATTATACTTCGTGCTTTCCAGATAAAAGCACCATTGTAGTCATTTGGATGCAGAAGGGCTTTATTCTGCCAAAAATATCATCCTCGTGTTGCAGTGCAGAAGCCCTGGAACACGAGACCCAGCTCTGAATGGGAGCACTGGGTTCATTCAGAAAGCAGGGGGCTGCACTCCCCACCCAGAGCCCGCCCTGAGCTCCAGGGCCAGCAGGGGGAGAGCTGAGGTGATTGAGACAAAACCACCCTGCTCCACAGCTCCTGGAAAGGGTCACTTCCCACCCAGCTCCACAAGGGCTGAGAGGCTTCACAGCAACATCTAGGAGCGCAGCTGGGAGGGCAGAGCAGACAAAGCTGCAAAAACAAGGCTTGGTTCTTGAGAACTAAAGCTATTTTGGTGTCTCCCTTGTTAAAGTAATGCACTTCTTTAAAAACATATGAAGAAAGACCAAGGAAAAGCAAGAGCTTACATCAAAGGCAAATGCTCCATTCTTCTTGCTCCCAGGAGAGAAACAGAGATAGCCCCTCACATATCTGAGTCTTAACTAATAACAGGAAAAATACAGAACAAGCTTTTTTTACAGGAATGACTGAAATACAGCACAAGGCTGAATTTCAATCATAAATTTATTTTTTAAAGATTATAAAGAATTCTTGTAAACAACTTAAAATACTTCTTGCTCCCACTTGCTACTATTTAATATCGAATGAATTCTTTTTACTTCCTTTCTTTTAAGCTGAAAAGCACAGACCAGCTATGAGAGCTAGCAGGAGTGTGAGTTATTCCATCCCTGCTTTCATATTACTTTGGGAAAAATGAAACTAGTCCAGTCCTGCAAACTGCCATAGGCTCTCCTCACAAGTCTTTCAGTGTCTTGTGTCTTGGGTTTTTAAATCCCAGTCCTTTGAGACAGAAGTTCTCAGGGCCGCAGACAAAACAAGAAAAATACACCTCTTAAAGGCTTCAGAAACAGAAAGAAAAATATATATATAAAAGCAGGGTGTGTTGTGTTCTGACTTTTCTGATCTTGGGCACCTGACTCATGTTTCTAAAAGTTGTCTTAAGGTCAGTGACTTTGCACTCAACAACTTCAATTAGAGACTTTTAAAAAGCTCCACATCCAGAACACTTGTTAAAAAATGTATTTACAGAGCATAACAGAAACATTAAACGAGCCAAAGTCCATACAGCCTGAGAACACCCACAGGTTATCCCTCCTAAAAGAGGAATGTGTTTGACTTTCACCAGCCTTTTGCCTACAGAGGTTGTGTCAGCAGTCAGCTGCACGTTTCCTTACCAATGAGATCACCTCAGATTAGACACATTTTGGAGAAGAAATAAATCTCTGCAGTCGGCATCACAACGGAAATTAAAGAAGCCAAAATAAAAATTATAGACACACAGAAAAAAGGCAACCCCCCAGATCCTAACCTGCACTTTAGGACCACCAATACTGCACTGACAAATAACAGCACTGCACTGCTTTACCCCAACAGGCACCTCCCTGGTCACACCTCACCCAGAGGGGAACACCTGATTGCATGATTATTTCTCTGACATTTTTGTGAAGTCAGAAAATAGAAGCCCTCAATGATACAAACTGTACACAAAGAATACATGAGCAAAGCTATAATCCTAAACAATTCTGGACAAAACAAGGACTTGAAAGGATTTAATAAACACTTTTTACTTAGATAAATGTTATTTAGGAAACCTTTTTATCAATACAGGTAAAAAGAAGCACATTTGCTGTGGTATGCTTCACATAGAGCCATCAAAAGCAAAGCCATACATACCCCTGTGTGCCGAGTGTGATGATTTTTATGAGCTTTAGCCTGATTTTTGAGTAACAACAGCTGTGCACTTAACCATCTTCTCTTCCTGCCATGCTTCAACGTGCCTCACTCGCAGAGCTGATACAGTGATAACAACAAACCATCAGGGAATTCCTGAATTCTTCCATTCCTCCTGCCAGGATATCCATTATTTTATGAGTCTGTTTTTTGGGCTTTTTTTCCTTTGATGTTTTTGAGGTTTTCCACAGAATACCAAGCTCTGCGCTGGTTTTTTTGATCTAAGAACAGACCCTGCCTGCCCTACCAGAACACCTTGCCATGTAAAACTAAGATTTCTTCCCAATTTATCACCATCCAGCTCAGGCTGGAAGGTAATAAGCTTTTCTGTATATGTATGTAAGGATATATGCACAAATATATATATATATAATCTCTGCACGATTTTGATCTAAATCCACTTGTCATTAATAAATAACTCAGTAATAATTTCTTTTTCTAAAAATATCTAGGGGGCAAAAGAGAAAAATAGAAAAGGAATGAGAATAACAATAGACTTCTGGGTTTGGGTTTGGTTTTGGGGCATTTTTCTTATCACAATCCCTGTTATCTGTGTAAGGAACTTTCCACTTGTAAGAGGGTTTGGGAAGAATTCCATGCTGAACACCATTTTCCTGTGTGACTTTAAAAAAGTAACTTCCACCCTTCCTTCTCCCAGTGACAGCTGTATCCTGGGGTATCACGAGGTTCTTTCCAAAACAAATGTGGCACAGCCACGATGATTTATCTTCACAGCTCATAGCTTAGAGTTACAGACAGAAAACATGCTTAAGGGAATATTTCCACTGCGTGTTCCTGCATGCTGGAAGAGTTTCCTCAGTTGCAGGGAGGATGCTGCAAATTGCCTGAAAAGGTTGGAGCAGCACTACCAAGTGACTAAACCCACATTATGTTCCTCTACAAAATCTGGAGGACTCTATCCAATTTTGGTGAGTTCTCCAGCTTCTGCAGAAGGAAGTTTCTTTTTGCCCTAGGCAGAGGAAAAGGCTTCCACGAGTGTGAATAAACCAACAGAGAGCTGCAGGAGGGTTTGGTTGGGCTTTTCTAAGAAGTTACCTCATCAAATCCCTGCAGTATATGTCCCAGGATGAGAAGATTTCATAAAACAAGAGTCAGAAAAGAGCAGCTCTTGCACAGAAGTTCCCTCTGGGCCCTGGCACAGGCTGTGTTTCAGAGGTGCCAGCACCACCCCAGCATCTCATTCGCAGAGTTGCTCACCACATTTGCTTGTAAATGATAAGATGGAAGGAAGGAAATAATTATTACTGTAGCTGGTTTGGAATAGTTCCACAAACTTATTTCTAGTTGAGATTTCTAGTTTACATAAGCTTTTAAACATTTTTACACATTCTGAGATATCGCTGAGGGGAAAAATAGACGGACTCCAGAAAAACAGCTGTGGGCTAGAAGAGCTCTTTCCATCTAGCACTGGCTGTGTCATTAGGCTAGCAGCGAAAGAGAGAGACACCATGTTACTCTCTGGATCCAACAGCTTCTTCTATCACACTGAGATAAAAACGTGTGAACGTCAACCACATGGAACACAAGTTCTTTGTTTTTCTTTCCCTAATGAACTGTGCAAAGAATGCAACATAATTATGCCTCCAAAAGAAACTACTATGCTATCAGAGATACCAAAAAAGCTCTGTTCTTTGGCTGGCACCCATCTCTGCAAATGCTGTCACAACAGACTCCAAACTGTCACTTCAGCAACTGCCCCTCACAGGAAAAACATATTTCTTCTAATTAGGCAAAATTCTAACTCCGCATCTGAAGAGTATAATTTGATCTTTTCTCTAGAAACTCATTAACCACTTGAGTTTAATTATTAACATTTGCATTAATAACTTACTGAATTAACTACCCATTGTGTGAGTGCAGCTCCTGCTTTGGCAGGATGATGCTCTGTGAGTATTCTACCAGGGAGGTGGTGTGGGCCATGCCCACCTAAGAAATTCCTCTGAATGTTACAGAGATGCCGTTCCTGCCTCTGGGTCTGCCACCAGCTCACTGGATGGCTTTGGGCAGGTTTTCCTCTTTCCCTTTCATTTCTACATCTGTTTATGACATTCAAGCCATGAGCAGTGACTTCTCCCTGTTCTCCTCCTTCACTCCCTCCAGGATTAATAAAGTGCCCAATAGAAGGACATCAAGGTCATAATTGCAATAAAATAACTGCTGGCAGGGGTGGAAGGTATCAGTACTCAGCTCCTGATGCTGGGCCTGGTCATGTGAAGCTCTTAATACGAGAAAAAATAAATAAAAAACTTCATGCCTAGGTAGTGTTTAACGCCAGTTATTCACGCTGGGGCTCCCGCAGGGCCCAGAGCAGCAAGAAACCTGCTGAAAGCCCCAGGAGTTCTGAGATAAACCCAAACTACATTGATTCCTTGGTGGAAACCTTTCATAGTAGTAGGAACCCATGATTTATTCAGTAAGAAACAGGTTTTCCAGCAGCGTTGTAAACACTGAACACGCAGACACACGCTTGCACCTTGCCTCAGTTATAAAATGAGATGACTTACAAATCCGGGGCACCGTGGGGTGATGCACAGCACAGATTTTCAGATGCAGAAATGTATCATCAGAAAGCTATTTCCTCACAAAAGCTCCAC
>VWZT01010579.1:139075-227120 GCA_013397055.1 Pachycephala philippinensis | reverse complement strand
AGGGAAGGGAAGGGAAGGGAAGGGAAGGGAAGGGAAGGGAAGGGAAGGGAAACACAATAAGCACACACACAAAAACAAACAACTAACTTCTACTTTTGGTTTAAATCACGTGGGTACGTGCATTCAACACTCTTTTCAAAAGTAAAGGTTCCACAGGTTTTTGTCAGGTTATTTCCCACAACATTTATGGGTGAGTACCTCCATGTTAAGGATTTCCTGAATCCTTTTAACTTCTCCAGCTGGTATTTGCTACCGTGTTTTGGATAGGCAGTAACGTGTGAAGCTGCTCCGGAAGCTGAAGGGCTCCAGCACCAGCTCTCTGTTATTTGGATAGTAACTCAGACATTTTTGCTTCACAGCAAAGGAATGTAACAAAAGTTACTTTTTGTTATGAGATTTGACACACTTAAGCAGCCTTAAAAAAAAAACAACAAACAATCAGTGCTATAAAGGAGCTAGCTGAAAAAATAAGGCTTTCCAAATTCCCAGTGCCGTAAGATATTTTCAGATGAATAAAGGCATAAACTTACACAAGAGCTTCTACATAAACTGTAAGATGAGTCTGCCTGAGACTCTGGTGCTTTTGTTATTCCTGCAGTTGGTAAATTCAGGCGTAACAATTTCTGAAGTCCTTCGGCTTTTACAAACAGGTGTGATTGACAGCCTCTAAATGCTCTGCTATTCATAACAACCGTGATTGACAGCCCTTTGGTGCATAGCCCAATCAGCCTAACAATGTAATTGTTCTCTAATAATTACCTGATAATTTTTTCTTTTCAATGTGTTGCTGTTAGTTATGGTTCAAATAAGAGTCCTCCGAACTTTCCAAAAGTTTATTTAACTCGCACTGATTTGGGGCTGCCTTCCTGCCAGCCTCATTCTGTGGTGGCACTGGGATTACCCACACTGGTTCCCAAGGTGCACAGGCTGTCACTCTGCCTGTAAGCGATGCCTTCCCTGGCAAACAGAACTATCAGAGCCCCAAAAATGTGACAATCCCATGTGTCATTTTGGCACGTATCACTCACAAAGTTTTTGTACAAAGAGAAATGTTTCTTAACTTAATAGTCCCTGGAGCATAAAGAATACAGCTGACAGTTTGCATGCACCCAGGGCCAGAGCCTCGCGTGGGATGCGTGCCTGGAGCTGAGCTCGGTTCAGAACAGTTTACTACCTCCAAGCTGCTCAAGATGGCAACTTGTTTAACCTCTGCTGAAAGCAATAATTGAGATTTTTCTGCTACGGGGAGATCATCCTCAAGAACACTCAGCCAGAGAAACTGACTTGTGTGAATCACATGAAGAAAATCATGACCTGCTAGGGTCTCTCTTCTGGCATCTATAAAATAAATTTCTGAAATTGGAAAGTGTGGGTTTTTTTCATCTCTCTCTTGATTTTCAGATAGGATGGGAGCAGGAAAGAAGCAGCAAAATGAAAACCCACACTGCTTCAGATTTCTGAAGCTTTGTGAATATTTTTTTCTTGAGTATGTTGAAAAACATTATAAAGGCCACCTACCTTGCAAGAAAGGCAAAAGAAAGATTTCTCTTTAGGGGGAAAAAAAAGTATCTGACATATAAATACAATATATTATGATGTATTTAGTTACTCTTAAAAGGACCAATAAAAAAAAAAGCCTTAAAGAAGGAAGCATGCTCTGGGTTTTTCCAAACATTTCCAGTTTTGCAACAAGGGTACTGAAAAAGCAAGTAGGTGTCAGACGGAGAGAGCTGGGACTTTGCTTTTCAAAACCAGAACTGTGGAACTTGAGCACAGCTTTGTAGTTCACTTCTTGGGTCACCTTTTCAAGAACTAGTCTGAAGTTTGGCCTCTGCACCAAGGTACACTGTGCATCACCAAACAGCCTATAGACCCAGGGCGTGGATTTGAATATATAATTTTGTAATATTGAGGGTTTGTGCATATTTACTGCAAATGGAAGCAAGTACACAATGCATAGACTGTGTAGCCAAATGGGCTAATTCTGCTCATAAACATTTGCTCACAGAGATTTAGGGGCTACCCTGGGGCCAATTGAATGGTTTAGACCATTACTATTTGTTAATTTACTTTTCAGTACTTCTGAATTTTACCCACATATTTACAGAACTGGCCATTTCCATAATGTATTACCCACAGTCCTGACCACAATCTCTAATTATCTACAGAGCTCATTTCTTTATCGAGTATTTTTCCCATCCTGTAAACATAATGGGCATTTTCTTAAAGTTGGGTTTGGGTTGACAAACCGTGTAGAGAACAATAGTGAGGTGATGAATCATTGCAATGACAGCACACTGCTCACTACAGGCTGAGGAAACTACTCATTGCATACTAGATACAAAGCAGAGGACAAAAAATTCAGCCATCTGTAGCTTATACCAACATCATGAGCAAGAGCTAAAAACAGCTTCCCACAGGTCTCAAGTCAATGGTAGCTCTGACACCTCTTTTTCAAGGACTTTCAGGATGCCCTACGGAGTTCTCACCTCAACACCTTGCAATCCCTCACCTCCACCTTGGGCTCAGACACTCCAGTGCACTCATCCCAGCTTGTCCAAAATCTGTTTTGGCACCTAAAGCTCAGTTCTTCCACATGCACACGACCTCTGCTTGCTCACCAAAGCGTGGGTCAGAGAACAGAATAATCACTGTGCAGGTAAAACCTTTTAGGGGTGCAGAGAGGGTGGGGACGACCCATGTGAAACACCTGGGGACCTTCCCCACTGCCAGGAACGGGAATGAAGTTTCCAAACAGATGAGAGCAACATCCTTCTCTGCTGTCTAAGGCAGTGTGGGAAAGAGGCACTGTAAAAACAGCAGAGGTGGTGGTTTGCAGGGAGTCTCCCACAAACCAAACACCTTTAAAAAATCATTATAGCAATGGGATTTCTTCTGGTGTTTCATATAAGATCCGTGGACATTTCTGCAGCACAGAGTGACCCCTGTCAGGCACACGATGTCATGGATCCTGTCATTCCTGCACTTCACAGATCAAGCTGTAGTGGGTTGGCCCTGGCTGGATGCCAGACACCCTCCAGAGCCTCTCTCTCTGCTCCACAGCTGGACAGGGGAGAGAAAATATAACAAAGGGTTCATGAGTTAAGGACAGAGAGAGAGCTTAGCCTTGAGGTAATTCTGCTGTGCAGAAGAGTGAGATGAAGGAAGTACTTCGTACATTTTCAGGATTAGAAATGAGGATCAGAAGCCACATCAACAGCCAATCCTTCACAGACACCCAGCTGCCCACAAACAAGCTGAAGAAAACCCTGCATGTGGAAGAAGTGCAGCAGCATCTAACAACACCTCACATCAAGCAGCTACACAACCACAGTGTGCTGTACTTGAGATACCAAACTAAGAGAAATTAATGCTGTTTGGAGGCTTCTTCTCTGCAGAGGGTGGGACAAGCTTTTCCTTCAGTTTTTGCTGTGTTTCAATTCATTTGCCTCATCTTGCTCTCACCACTTCTATGATACAATCCCCAAAATCCCAAATGAAAATCCAGAGAATAATCAGTAAGATAAATTTATTATTTCTTATTCAATACAAGTCAGTGATTCATCTAAGTTTATTCAATATGTTCATGGTCCTCAGAGCAGTTCTGATGACCCCCACTTCCATTTTATAACAGTGGAAATCTTTCCTCAGCACTGTTTCACTGTGGGAAAAAATTGAATACTGTCAGCTAAGGCCATCTTAAATCTTGAATAAATTACTTTTACGCTCTCTAATTATTACTTACCAACAGATACACTTCCAGCATCCTCTTCCCATTCATATTTTCTGACATTCACAATCTAAAACCAGATGCTAATGAATCAGCATTTATCTGATTTCCAATTTCACTAATTATTTATGAGTTCGGCTAAATCAGTTTCATTTAGAATTATAGACTTAGCTACTCAAGGCAGAATTTTCTGATGATTAAAAATGTTAAGCTGCCTAAAAGTAAATAATACAATAAAATTTAATCTCTGTTCAAGGTCTAAATATATTATTAATAAGTGATTTTAAACTGGCAAGAATATACTTCATTCTAGAGATATCCTTTTAATCCAAATTTAATTAAACAAGAATGGAAAAATAGAAGTCTGTTATTGAGTATAAAAGACCCTGCAAAATCACATAAATGCATTTTTACATTCCAAGATATGGAATAAGATAACAATGAAACCAGCCTGGTTTTGTATCTTCAAAAATGCTATGAAATATAAGCATATTAATCCTGTCAATAAATTAGACAAAATTTAAGGTGCTGAAAGATGCACAGACCTTCAACTGCCAGAGGTTAACTCCAGAGATGGGAATGTCACAGCTGTGGTGTTAGAGCCCAGCAGGTGGGACCCTGCCCCAGGTGTCACACCAGCTCCACTGCTGATTGTACAGTCTTTCTTAACTGGATCCTGAGAACTTTTTAAAAGTGTGTTTGTACCACTGAAAGTAAATTATCTTCCCCTCTGACAAATAGTAACCTCTGCTGTCCACAGGTGTGGTCCCAGCCTTAAACCACTGGGGAGTGTTTTCCCAAATGGCTCCTGCTGCATTTGTCATCTGCCTTTACCCTTTCCTCTCTTTCACACATGCAGACCAAATGCAGATTGAATAACCTGAAACCACACCTTTGAAGCAACATCTTCCCACCTGCCCAGGTTTCCCAAGTGAGGAGGTTCTGGGGGGAGGGATGGGGAGTGAAGCTCCTGGGTGTGAGCAGGAGCTGCTTGTGCCGTCGGTTCCGGAGTCCCCAGCCCTGCTCCCCTGCTCTGCATCACTCACACCCCAGCATCATTTCTTCCCCAGGCAAAATCACAGCACTTGCTCTTCGCAGATTAGCACTTGACTGTTCAATCCATATTTCTCCGCTTCAGTTCACCAAGGAAAGTCAAGTACTTTGGGTTTTTCAGTCACCCTAAATCCCGTCATTACTGTCAACAGAAACACATTGCTGAGGTTTTTTTTTGGTTTCGTGGACTGTTTTTCTAGCCTGAGGATTTTGGCTAGAAAAATTTTCAGCAAAGTGAAAGGGAATGGAGCAATGACATTACTTTTGTCAGATTTCCAGGCAGAGTGGCAGAGAGCCAGTTCTCAGAATTTTCTGAGAAGCCAATTGATTCATGTTTGTCTCAAGTCCCAGCATCCTTGTGAGAAGCTGTCAGAGGGCAGCCAAAATTGCTTCACCTACAGATAAAAGGCCACTCTCTTTCAATCATATGCAAAACCAGGGAAGTGTCACAGAGAAAACAGCTTCCCCCAAAATTCAGATTGCACCCAGAAGTTCACCAACCATTAGTCATTGCTGTAAATCAGCATGACTAATCAGCTCAGCTCCACATCTTAATGACACTGATGGATTTTCAGCAGCCCCAGGACCTTCCCAACAGGGCCAGGGCAATTCTGGTGATCTGCACAGTGGGTGCAGGGTCATGGTGAAGAAGTCTCCCCACAAAATCCTCAGCAAGTTTTGCTTTAAGCCAGGCTTGAAGGTGTCCTGTGACCAACACAGCCAACTTTCTACTTTCATACCTGGCCGGTGGCAGGAGCCATGCAAGCTGTCAAGATAGATGGGAAAGAAAGAGCAAAATGGAGAACACCACAACCTGGGTTTCTTTTGGCTTTGCATCTTAGAAATCAGCTTGTGTTAGATACAGAGAGAACAGGATGACATTTTAGGCATGTTCTTTCTTTAGGTGAGCTAGTTCACCTGACTATATTTCAAAGCATAATTATAACACCAATATTTTGGTATACCTTCACAGGAAAACTTCTACAGAAAGCCTAGCAGCTAATTTAGCGGGACTCCTTCACTACAACTTCTTACACAGCTTCTCTATTACCTCAGACTCTCAAACAACCTTTCAGTCACACAGTATCTGTACAACACGTAAACACACTTATGTTCAATTTACAAGCAGATAAATCAAGACCTGCTATCTTGGAAATAAAATCTGGGAGAAGCAGAAGAGCAGACACTGTACCCCAGCTGGGTTCAACCCTGGATTCTCACCCAGAAATCCTGCACTGCGCACACTCGAGGTTTTCAAGCTTTTAGCCCAGCCATGACAGCAAAGCACACCCTTCTATCAAACTGGAGCTCTTTGATAGCCACTCTGCTTGTCAGACCAGAAGCAGTAACAGAAAACAGAGGGAGATGACAAAATTAAGATAGTCATGACTGTATTTCACAGAACTTTCATGCTTCAATGCTGTTCCATCAGACACCTGAGGGAAAACATGACTTTGGGCATGTTTTGGACTGGCTATTTTTCATGCCTGAAATTCAGCACTTTGGAATGAGCTGTATCAGTTCACTAGCCCAGGGTTGGGGGTTCTTTTTTCTGTCTTTATTTTATTATTTTTTCTCAGCTGGGAAATATCCCAGCTAATTAATGAGCTGAAATAGTCACTAATGGATTCAGTGAAGGCCAAAACTAATTCAAGAGCATAGAGCCATGAGTGAAGGCAGGGTGGGGAAACCTGAACAGGACCCTTCCTTTTAAGAGCAGCTAAATGCTCAGCAGTTAACTGAGCAGAGGAACTCAACACATCTTATTCAACTACAATGTAACTTGAATATCCTTGCTGTCCTATGCAATACCCTACAGCTGCCTGGCACAGTGTAAGCTAGATCCTGAATTTCACTATTCAGTGTGAATATCTGAAAACAGTCTGATGGCTCATGGACCATTTCTGTTGTGAATTTAAAGCAATTGTAATGTCTGAGACAGTTTCTTCAATGCCCATAACTGAATTCAAATTAAAAGCAGTAACCAAGAGGCATGAGCCTAAGCATCTCTGCCTGAGGCAGAAGAATTTATATATTAACTGAAGGATAAGGTGGAACACATTGTACCTCAGGAAATGCATTTGCTCCAAAACACATTAAGGCTGTCAACAATTTGGCTTGGATGTTCTCAGCATGGTGCACCAAAAAAAATATCATTACTGTGCCATAGCACACATTGAAACTGGGCTTTAACACAGACAGTAATGCTCTGGAGAGAAAAAGTGCATGACCAGCAAATCAAAGAAAAAAGTTCCCAGGTTGGAATCACAAGGAATTAAATTTTGTAGTTTATTTGATGTGAAAAGTTCCAATTAGATCCCAAGATTTCTTCTGGCATGTGCAACTACTGTTTAATCCTGCTGTCCATAATCTATTACCACTGCTCTTCACTTCTGCCTCACCTCTGCACACACACAGCTCTGGGTATCAATTCTGTCCTCCTGCACACCCTGTTCAGCATGGGGAGTCCTTCCACCAACAGAGCCAGAGCTGCCTGCAGAGCTCCACGAGAACTGGACATGGAACAGAACCTGGGTGTGGACAACACCTCTGCTCTAAAGGCACCCCTGTACTTTGGCAGTCAAAGTAAATCTTGTACTACAAACTGTGACTTTGCTACATCTTCTCATTAACCAAAACACCTACAGTAAATAATTATTTAGTATTCCAGGACAAAACTTGCCTGTTCTACTTATACCAATATTAAAGAAAGGAAAATCAAGGACAAAAATGAAGTGCATTTTCTGTGCAGGAGAATAAAATTTACTTCTTGGTCACAAAATCACAGACCAGCTAGTGTTGGAAGGGACCTCTGGGGATCACCTAGTTCAACCCCCCTGCTCAGGCTGGTTCACCCAGAGCAGGTTGCACAGGAGGGCATCCAGGCAGGTTTGAATCTCTCAGAAGGAGACTCCACAATCCCTCTGGGCAGCTTGTTCCAGTGCTCTGTCACTCTCACAGTACAGAACTTTTTCCTCCTATTCTGATGGAATTTCCTGTGTTTCAGTTCATGCCCATTGCCCCTTGTCCTGTAACTGGGCACCGCTGAAAGGAGTCTGATTTGGTTCTTGTATACAGAGCCTGATGAAGTCAAGGGAAAATGGATGCCTGCTGCTGAGGGGTAGAGTTCACCACAGATGAGAACAGAAACAACTTTGGGTATTTAAATGACAACTTTTTGCTACTGTATCCATCCTACTATGTTAAAAAATTTCACCAGGAGTGGTTGGTAGGGTTTTTTTTTACCTGCTATTCTGATGGAATTTTGGGGGTGATAGTTTTTGGGGGGCAAGTGGGGTGTTTTCTGTCGTGGTTTTAAAGAAACTAAAAAAACTCGTTGAAGCCAAACCAAATCAGAGCCATCAACTATAAAAATAATTTCCTCCCCTCCTCCAAGGTAAATAGTTTGTTAAGGAGAAAAAGTCCAAATTCTCAGTCTAAACGCATCAAACAGTGCTTGGAACCACAAGATGAAGCTCATGCTACAGTGGAAATTTGCTGTGACCAGTGCCCTGTGAAACCTCTCAGTCTGTTCTCTGCATGGTTCGACTCCCTCCCTGTGAGATGGAAGCAGAACAATCTGGTGGGTGTGATGTTTTTCACTTCTCTACAGTTCCACTCCTTGGAAGCTGATCATCCCTTATCTTCCCTTCTACTTACTCCTTTAGTGACCTTGGAAAATGGAGATAGAGATCATAGAAGCAGAATCCTGAAAGGATTATGGCTTTTATTATCTTACTATTGGGAAGCTGATTAAAAGCACATATCCTTTCACAGACTGCCCTGTCCATTAGCACTTTCAGCTCTCTTAAAAAGGTCACTGAGCAGGATATTAAACACAACCTTAAGTACTGAGCACTCTTTACTTCCAGCACAGGTGTTCTTCTCATGGCAAATGTTGTAGGAAGTTGTCAGTCCCTATCCCAGGAGTCCTATCTTACTTCCTACTAAAACACAACAATAGCAACAAGGATTTTGATAAGAAAACCTCACTGGCCTGATAGCGAGCCAAAGAATGGTGGTGGGTGATGGATAGTTACATAAATACTGCTATTTTATCTGCACAATTTCAGCCAAATCTCTGGTCTGTGATGGTCCCTGAGCCACTGACCAGGCCACAGTGACAATATGCCTGACCTGGCTTGGGCCCTTAGCACATCTCTGCTGAGAGGCAATTCAAAGTCAAAATCTCTGTGTGAAAATCACTGCAGATACCACCTCATATTTTCACAATGCCAACCTAAGGACGTTTTACAAGGTCTGAAGATGGGGCCTTTACTACTTTCCCGTTATAATAGCAAGCTGCTTTCCAACGTCATTCCTCTCGAAGCTATCAGGTGCTTTGGCATCAAGTGGGATGTCCTAATGTCTCCTCCTGCAATGCCAAATGGCAAGGCATGAACCCTGAAGACACTCAGTCAGAGAGTCTCTTAAACCCAGGAAGAGGTCAGGCAGGGAGAACATGCTCCCAGCCTCTCTAGGCTGTTCAAAGTACCAGTTATAAAATCAGTGTATTTAAGAATAGACTGCAGCAGTCATGTCCATAAGCACCTAAGTCCTTTTGTGTGGTCACACATCTCCTTTCATGCAGTAGTTTTTATTCCATACCTTGTTTGAGCAGCAACGAATCTGCTGGAACACCAGGGAGATGTGGTGTTTAACCGAGGAAGAGAGCAGATTGCCAAATGGACAGAAATAACTCACAGGAGCAGAAGCTTTTCATTTTTTTTCTTGGATGACATTAATACATCGCTGCTTTTACGGAAGAATCCCCCACAAGTTTCCAGAGCACCGTGAGTCAGCGTCATCCCTCGGAACAAATCCGGGCGAGGGTCGGCTCTTCCGCTGCTGGGATCGGCCCAAGGGAGGGAAGGAGCCCTGCCTGCTGACAGCTGCCACCCAGTGCAGGTCACCCCTCTTCCTGCAGTCATTTGTGGGTGTCAGGAGAGGCTAAGAATAAACCAGGAAAAGCCTCTGGAAAGGTCTGCTAAGCAGTGAAAGAAACATTTCTCTGAAAGAAACATCTCTCAAGGTACAGCGAGAAATACCCTGGCTTCAGCTTAAAACACAGCTTTAGGTGACCTCTACTACATGATCACAGGTGATGATCACACACTGCACTCAAAATTACTCATTTACCTGTCCATGAAGTGTTAAAACCAGCACAAAAAAGTAGATGTTAGAAAAAACACTTACATCCCTGTTCATATGGGATACATTAGAGTTGCTAAGCTTAAGAAAATAGGTAGGTGCCCCCTCCTGCTCATTAAAGGGAGTTGTGAAGCAAATTGAAGCATTTAAGATCCTGCTTACCCACAAGCCAGATAANTTTTTTTTTTTTTTAACAGCTTGTCTCAAATGAGCTACAGTAATGTGCATCTCCAGCAGAGAGAGCAGGTCAGCCCTGACTGCCATTCAGAAGGAGAGATGGTCAGTTAAAAGAAAGAAGCCAATTAATGTATTTGGGCAAGAAGCCAAATAATGTAATTGGGCACCCCTAATCAGGAAGATACTAGGGAGAAAAGAAAGGAGATAAGGAACACGACTGTCTGAGAACACCCAGTCTCCCCAGCAGAGGCTGGGGCAAATCTGCTGTTGTGGATGAAATACATTTCATGTCCTTGCCTGCAAACTGAGGAAGCATGCTATGATCAGACCCCAGAAAATAAAAAAAAAAAAAAAAAACCACAAAAAAACCAAAAAACCAAATCCAAGCAACAACACCATGTTTTTTGTCAGCTTTAAGCTTCTTGTTTTCCTTGTTAACAAGATCAAGAAATTTCTTCGCCAGGGAAAGCTCTATAATTCTGTAAACTTAGGAAAGTTTGTGAAAGACAGGATTACTGCTTATCTCCTGATTAATGCTGAAGCTTTAGGGCAGTCTAGCAGCTAAATTAATACTTAAACTGTACATGCAGGATTCAAAACCAACTGTTAAGTCTCTTGAGACATGCAAAGCAAGCCTGCTCTCAAGGTCTTCAGAATAAGCATAATAGTCCTGGGTTTGGTCCAACACACTGTAAGCACAATGGAATTGCAACCACATAAAACCCCAGAGAACGAGGTTAGAAGGAAGCCCAAGTAATAAAAGGTCATGTCAAATGAAAGACTGACCTTCACTTTGTTGCAACTGAATTTTTGCAAAAAGAAAAAATTCCAATCCCTTTCAAAAGAAAATGTAAGATGTAACCTAACCCACATCCACTCCCAAATCAAAGGTCAATAATGGTAAATGTACATTTTTATATTGCCCAAAAACCCTGAATATACCGGATCCGTTGAAGTGTCTAATGCCAGCTAGAATCAAGAACAGCAGAAGATAAATCATAAATCTGGGTGAAAAGTCTCTTCTGGAACATATCAGATAGGAGTTTCCTGCATTATTAGAAAAATATAGGGAGAAGAAGCTTTTAATTCAATGCAGCAGTAAAGAGTTTCAATTAATTCCAGGGGGGAAAAATAAACAAGCCAATCTCTGCTCAGCATAAAAATGAGCAGAGATGTAATGGAGCAGAAGGACTCACCCTTTTCTTTCTTTTTTAGAAATAAAGCTCTCTAAACACTGGGCATATTATCAATCTGAACCTTCACAATGCTCTGAATTATTCAGTCAAATAACAGCAAAGTGACTGCCCTGCTCTGCTCAGACAAGGTGCACAACCTGCTGAGGCTTGGCTTTAGAGCAAACCCGGAATAGGACACGGGCTGTTTCATCATGGGCATGTTTTGAATTTGAGAAAATTACCTTTTTATTTTAAATTACAAGAATTATCATCCTACATCTGTATTTGAATCCACAAATGGTTCCTAATAGGATAACATGTTGATTAAGTCATCAAACAAAACACTCTGGCACTGAGAGCAGCAGGGCACCAGCTGTTTCTGAGAGCAACTGTGTGTCAAGCTGGCAAGTTTTGAGTTAACATTTAGCTACCTGACCAGGCTGTCCTTTTCAGCAGCAAGAGAGAGGCACAGCTCACTCGGTCAGAGCCTGGTGCTAATAACACCAGCATCAGGGTTTGATCCCTGTATGGCCATTCACCTAAAGGCTGGACTCGATGGTCCTCGTGGGTCCCTTTCAACTCAGAATATTCTGTGATTCAAATGTGGAGTCAGCAGGAATGTTCCTACCCAAAGTGCACAGAAGGAAAGGAACCTCTGCCTTTCAATTAATTATTTAAATGACGTGATGCAACCCTTATGTTCACAATCTGCAGCTACACCGAGAAACATAAGCAATCCAAAACCTCCAAGGACCTTAATCATTACAGGGGGAACTTGTTGACAACCGCAGCAGTAATTTAAATCTGCTGGCACTTTTGGAAACAAATAGCTCTGTGTAAAATCCAGCTGGAGCTGGCTTCCCCTCCTCTTGGTCTCTGAACACTGACAGCAGGACATCCCCACCTCCACCCACCAGGTGATGAGCAGGGCAGGTGGTGAATCCTGTCAATGATCACGTGGAATACACAGGTATTTTCTCTCCTGAGAAAAGCACAAAGCAATCCTTCTGCAGCTGTCACTGAGAAATGCTTCCCCCAGAAACCACTTGTGTGGTTCTTCACACTGTTTCTACTGCTGGACAGCAACCATGGATTTTTCGTGGAAATAGTTACCCTCTCCACAAGTACAATTCTTCACTGTTAAAATCCACAAGCAATAATGCATTGCTGATGATAAAGCTTTTCTGTTTTCCCACCAGAAAGTTATTTTATCATTAATTTTTGGTCAAATCCCAACAAATCATTCCCACCCATCAGCGGAGGATGTGCTGCAGCAGACTGAGACTTCATGAGTCTCCAGTCACCAGTGAGACACCCCTGGGGTCTTGACCTTGTGTGTAGACCTTGTCTTTCTGCAGAAGTGCTGCTCAAAACATCCTTCAAGACCCATAATTACCAATTTTATAGTGTGCAAACTTCAAAACACTTCTCTGAATTTTGAGGGACGAGGCTAGCACAATAAAAATCAAGAGGCTGAAAACAAGACCATGCAAAAGAGATAAACCATTATGCTATATTTTTTTAGATTAAGTGTACAGAGCTTTTATGAAGCTAGTGAAAGTCTTCTGGATGAGCCTTTAGGGCACATCAATTTAAAATTATTTTCTTTCTGCTCTGTCCTCACTAACACTGCTCAGAAACAATGCTGAAAATAGTTGCCAGCAATGTAATTGAGCCTGTGAAAGGCACCATAAAGGCCTCTGTGCCTTCTGTGCCTCAAGGCACATCACTTCTGCTCCTTCTTTTATTTTTCCCTGTATTTAATTGAACTTGGCAGTAACCTTTACCACATGAAACCAAGATGGCAAAACAGTAGATTTGCTCTGTGTGCTGAGTCTGGGCTGCCTTGCTGTGAACTGCTGGGGGAAGTGGTGCCTGGAGATTCCCCAAGTTTGAACTGGGAGAGCCCCTGTTACCTGTCCCCCTGCCCCCACTTTGTGGGAAGTTTTGCCCCACGTCTTTTCCATTTAGCAGCCCACAGCAAAAACATCAGGATAGCAAACCTGTGCAGAAATTTTCCCTAAATGACTTGTAACTGTTGATAGGGAGCAGTGAGTATCTCACTAGCACAGGTACAGGAACCCAATCCTTTACCCTAATCCTTATGCTTTCAAAATATTATAAACTGTGGACAATCAAAACAAAAGCCAAACTAAAAACCACACAGCCAAAATCTTGCATTAACATTATAGCTACAGACCAGTCTCCCCATTGCTTTTTTTTATGCTGTATTTCACCCCAAATTTATGTTTGCCAGACAGTTTTTCAAAATGGAAAACAGTATCTTTTGTGTTTGGGCAATATCCAACACTGTGGGATTTCCCTGCTGGGTGGAAGGTACAGAAACAACACAGTTAAACGTGTTCAGGACCACAATTATCTTCTCATTTGCAAACAGAATGGGGAAAAACTCTAAGGCAAGGGCCTGAAGTCTGAGATTAGATAAAAGTTCTAAGAGGTGCTGTACACATCTGATCAGCAGAATGCACAGAAACACTGATCCACTGATAGTGTACAAGAGAGTGAGAACCTTCTGTGTCTGGGTGAGAATGCCCCCAAGTGGCACACCTGGAGGGCAGGGTAGGAGACCAGTGCCATCCCACTGGCACTGCTCTGTCCCCAGAGACACCTGAGCCCGGGGTGTGCTGTGGGTTTTGTGGGCTGGCAGGCAGGGGGGCAGGCAAACACACCCTTAACTGGCCCCTTCTTCCCCTTTGTGCAAGAGAGCAGAGAGCAGGGTCCTTCCCTGCTCCAGAGGGAGGAGGTACAGACCTGGGAAAGCAGCAGTATCTTCCTCACTTCCCAATCATTTCATCTGCATTTGTCAGCAGGGAAACGCTCAGAAAATTGTCTCAGCTCAATGTCCAGCTCTGCAGCACCAATCTCAAATTACAAAGCCTTTATAATACACAGGACCATAGAAGTTGGTGTAAAACCAACTCAGTCCTGAAGTTGCAGTGAAGAAGAAATTCTGGCAATGATGGAAGGACATAATCAGTATTATTGTCATAAAACGTCTGTAGTTACTACACTGGCAATTTTTCCAAATGGGTTGGCTTAGAGACTGGTCTCTTGCACTGATTACTAAATTATTTTCTTTACAAAGGTCTAAGTGGCTCTGTTTTCCAGATGAATAGCCTGAAGCCACTTGGTTCAGAGCTTCAGTCCCCTGAGATTCATCTTGGACAGTAAAGGAATGAGACAGATGAACACTAAACTACTCTGTGTACAAAGCCAGCAGCGGCTTGGCTGATGAGAACACTTTGTGTAAAGTACCACTGAATTTAAAATAAAGACAGAGGTGAACTGAGGCTAGTTAAAAGTTAGAAGTAGTCAGAAACAGTATTTGATAACAAAGCATTTTGAACCAAGTAAAACAACCTAAAGAGAATTTTGGCTTCACCACATCTCACCTCATCTGGGAGAGCTGCCTTGCCAGGCAAATTAAGAATAGTGGGCTGGAACTGGCACTTTCCCAAGGCAGCCACTGCCAGACTTCTGGAGTGCCCTGTCCCCCTTGCCTGCACCCCAAGGAGCAGCAGTTTGTTTATCTGAACATGCAGCAATACATCTGCCCAGCGCTTACCGAGCAACACTTACTTTTTTCTTGAAAGAGAGCCCCTGTGCTCAGGGAGGGAAGCTCTTTGCAGCCACTTGCACATCTGGTGGGTGGTGAAGCAGCGCTGCTGGCGGGGACTGGAGCAGGGAGAGGCCGTGGGTGAGCAGGGCGAGGATCTCAGCTCACCTAGAACCACCGAGACGCAGGTTTCCACCAGCCTTTGCTGGCATGGAACAGGATCTGGGCAGCAGGGCAGGAAACGGGGAAGTTCAGCCCCTCTGGTAGCTGCTCCAAAGGAGATTTGAGGCCTGTGCACGGTGATGAGCTGGGCAGGTTTGCTGTGCCTGTGACTCAGGGCCCTCCTAGCAGGAATTCAGGGGGCTCTTCCCAAAGCACTCTGGAGCTGTGAACGGCACCGGGCTGAACTGCTCACTGGGGAGGAGACTCAAATATGCCAGGGAGACCTTTGGGGAAGAGAGATGGAGAGAGAGATGAATGAAAACCAATGTTTATCCTTGAAATTTAAATGTCTGTGGCTTTTCCAGAGTGTGTTTGAAACATCCTAATTAAATCAGTCCATTAGACAAAATCCTATTAATTGGACAGCTTGGTCAGCTGTGGTTTACTCAGAATTTGTTCTGGTTTTAGTATTTTATCATTAAACATAGTTCTGAGTAATTCAAACCTCACAACACCAAGGAAAAGTTGCCCATAATTAACATCCCCAAATGCAAGCAGCTTTCATCACGCAAACACCAGTAAGAGCTTATGCCACTCTCCTCCACTCCATTTCACTTGTTTATTTAGTCTGGTTTGTCACTGAATTTCTTCTCCGGGTTCCACTGATGCAAACTTGCACTGGTTTGAATGGCTCCTCTGCAAACACAACAAACCAGCTCCACACGGGAAGGTTTAATCTCTCACCAGAGCTTTTCAGCAATCAGACCACTAAGCATTAGCTTTGTTAATTAAAGTAGCACATCTGAAAAATTAGCAGAAGGGAATATGTTGCCATATTTCTGTGCAACAGGGAGAATTTATACCTTCAGCAGTCACCAGTGGACTGAAAAAAGCCAGCATTGCATGATGCATGATGTTGCAGAACCCCTGGGCTACAAAAGCAAGTAATATGAGTCACTCAAAAACCAGAAACATTCCAAAGGTCATTAAAAAGCTACTAAACCTCACAAAATGAAATAAATACATTAATCAATTAAAACCTCTATGAAACCTCCTAATTGAATTTTGCTGTAGTAGTGTCACATAGCTGTGGAAACTGCCCTTCAGTAATCCAGCCAAAAGCTGGCATGCTCCCTTCCCCACTTATTCTCCCTGATTGTGTGAAACAACAGAAGGAAATAAAAAACAAGGTGAGGGGATTCAGGAAAAATAAATACTAGTATTTAAATTTCGTTGTGTTCTTTTCGTTCATGTATCTTAAACTCATTTATCGAAGACGATGGATGGCATCCTTCTGCAAGAGTGGATTGTAGCTGATGCCTAAAGAGGCCAATCTAGAAACAGACACCAGACAGGAGTAAGGGAATAAAGGTGGATATTTATTAGAAAGGCCTTCAGAGGCACACCCTGGGCAGGCCAAAGGCTACACCCAAGATGGACCCCGAGTCACGAGTTCTTCACACTTTTACAGCTTTGCTCCATTTGCATCTCAACCCAATTTCACCAATTAAACTTTAGCTAATGATGGAATTTCCCCTCAGCTTGCCCCCTTCTCAAGATGCTGGGTTACACATTTTGGGCCTAGGCCGGGCTGGGTGTCCTTGGAGAGCAGCCTGGAGAGGCTTTGTTCTGTCTCTCTCAGCATGAGAGAGCAGCAGCTCACAGGCTACAGGACACTGCAGAGTTACACACTGGGAATGCAGAATTTGAAAAACATAAAAGTTAAAACCTAAGGCATCATAGCCATGAACCACTACACGTATCATGGAATACAGCATCACTAGCGAGAGGAGTCACCCAGCACTGGAGCCCAGGTCAGGGAAAAGCCTGACACTTTGAGGAACTGAACAGCTCTTGCTCCAAAACATCTCTGCTGCACAGCCCAAGAAAATAAGATGGCAAAACTCCCCAGTGCACCCTACGCACTCACACAGAGCCTGGAGCAGCACCAGGGAAGCCTCCATGCAGAGGCTGTGCAGGAATCCAAGATCGAAATGGCTTCCCAGGAGTTTCCTGTGATATCTAGCACAGCACAGAAGTGCTGAATGAGAGGGGGAAGGAGCAGGAAAAGCAGCAGCAGCACAAGGAAGGCCATGAGCAGATGCGTGTTGGCTGCAGCACAGTGTGTGCCTCACCAAACCAGCACAAAAGCAGGACCAGCACAGAAACAAGAGCATAGGGGAGGCACTGACATCTACAAGTATGGAAAATGGGAAAATTACTGATGTAATTGATCTCAGCTAACCCACAGACCTACTGTCATATCAATATACCAAATATCAGCCCATCAGTGCTCTCCAAAGGGAAGAGGAAGCCAAGCAGGAGGCACAGAAGACTTGCACAACATGTTCTTGCATAAGGTGATCCTGTGATGGACCATCCCATGCAGGTTCTTGGCTCTGCAACACTGTTTTTAAGCACCACAAAACCTCTGTTTTAAAAAGTCCTTTTTACAACAGCAGTGACTCCGAACTGGTAACTCTCCTTTACCAGGCCACCCAATATGATGTCATTTATACTGCATACAAATGACAAACCCCAGTGGAGACTTTGCCATGCTACAGTCTGAGGCCCAAGGCACTTGCCCTGGTGACCCTCTCAGCTGGTGACAGCTGCTGAGATGAGCCCATGAGCAGAGGACAGACTGCAGCAGCTGCTCTGAGGCTCAGATGAGTGAGAAACCCCCAGCCTTAGCCACCAGCACTGCACAATGCCTCCTCCTTTATCTTTTATAAAATGACCTCTCAGGAAAGCAATTTCCAAAGTGACTAGTGTTGCTGGTGACACACAGCCAGGGGAAAGAGAGAATTTACAGTGATTAGAATAGATCAGATTTATGGACTAACACGACAGGCGATGCGTGAAGCAGGGAATGAAATGTAATGAGGCCCAGAAAAAATTAAACACTTGCTCCATTCCAACCTAAACAGCAATGTACAATTAGACAGGAAACACAATATAAAACAATTCACATAATGTTTCATAGCATTATAAAGAAAAAGCACAAAAGATCTTGCAGCTCTCAGAGACTTCACAATACAGAGAACAAACCAAGGGAAGGCTAAGGCTAGTTGAAACATCCGTATGAAATGCACAAAGAGCCTGTCAATCTCAGGAGCACTTTTTGCCACACTGAAAAATGTGAGACACTGCCAAACAGACTTCCAGAAAGTTCAAACTCAGTCCTGACAGATTTCATAGATATGGTGTTATTTGTGCAACAAGAGCATCTTTGCAAAATTAAACCTACAAGTTACATTAAATCATCCTAAAGCTTGTAGGGTCTGATGGCCTTTAGGCATGTGACAGATAAATGCAGTAGAGGAGCTGTTTCTCAAAATGAAAGGGTACAGCAGGGAATAAAACTGGCTTAGAGGAGAACAGGAATGAGAAGCCAAGAGTTTGAACTGGTCCTTGAAAAAGCCTTGGTGGTCTGGTACTGTGGCTGAGCCATACTGGAGAAAATGCTGTGCCAAAGGATGTCCTGGGTTACCAAATACTGCTGGGGGGGGAATATTTTACTGCAAGTAACTTCTTTACTGATAGGAATACTCTTAAAATTGTAAAAATTTCCTTTGTGTGAGGCTTATATTTCTACTCTGAAAACATTTACATCCATGCTTAACTTTATATGTGTTGACTTGTTAAATCGACAGGGGTAATCATGGGATTCAATTTAACATGTTTAGCATTACGAAAAGCAAGTGGATTAGCACGTTGGTATGTTTTTATCTGCCTTTGGTTCATTGTATATTTTTTTGCAGGTGTACTTAGGGCCACAGGAAGAACTGCAACTCCCAGAAAGCAAAGAGAAAATGCAAGATTTTAAAATGCTATGAGATGCAACAAAATTTTTCTTTACTGGAGAACACTCATTTTTAAAGGCCCTCTGTACATACTTTATTAAAGCATTTTCTCAAACACAACAACTTCTTAGTTGTATTCCTGACTAGCTTCTTGATTGGGCTCAGAAGCAAAATTATCATTCAGATATTAGCAGTTCTGCTGTTCAAAGTCTAATCTATTTTGAAAGCTTAAACAAAGTCAATAAATATTTAAATTAAATATAACGTGCAGTTGCTTAGTGATTTTAATTAAGAATTAAGTTGTTGCTCCCTTGAAAAGTGTAAGTGTTTAAAGCCAGTGCAATAGAAGAAAAATGTTAGGGCATTTACGATTCTGTACCATTATTAATATATTTTTCAGTGTATTGCAGGCTGAGTTTAGCACTGTAGTTGATGCTGCTACACAACTACTCAGATTTACCTTTCAAAAAATTTAAAAAAAATATAAAAAAATTAAAAACTCAGTTCAATTTTGAACTGCTGTGACTGAGGCACAGAAGAGTGTTTTACTCAATTTCCCCCCCCGTTTTTATTTCCATTTTAAATTCAGTTTCTTCAGGACTCCCTCCGTGAGCCCACTGGGTGTGACAAAGGAGTCTCACGGAGATTTATACGGCTTTAGGCAGAAAAGTCACCTGTTCTGACCTCACACTATTCTTTTCAAACAAGAGAGTTACAATCCTATTTAAGACAAAGACTTGTTCCTTGCATGAGGCTTACAAAATCTGAATCCCATCCATGGCCTCCCCTTGTATGAAATAAATCCAAGAACACCAAAGGGTGTCCCACCCACCTCAGAGCACATCCCCAGCACAGGGAACCTGCACAGGTTATCGATCTCACAGTCAGCTGCAATTCTTTTTCTCTCGTAGTTCACAAAAGGGTAAAAATATTTCTTCTGTTTGTTCCAATCTCTGAAATTATGCCTACATAGGCTGTAGTTGCATTTTTATCACAACATGGACACTGTAATGGACAAATTTTTCTTTGGTTTAAGGGACAAAGTCAGAGGTGGGGGGCCAGGCTGTGTTTGCCCCTTACCTCGGAACTGCTTAAATGGGATGGAACTGGGAACCAGCAAATAGAAACAAACAAACAAACAAACAACAACAAAAAAAAACCCCAGAAGACAACAAATATTTAAACCCAGTTTTGTTAGTTCTGAATGTTACTAACTAAAGCAAAAGAAAATTGGTATTTTGCAGAGAATCACTTTCAGTTTTCCTTTGAATGGCTTCATGGCATGTAAGAAGATAGTAAGAAGATAGCTCTATATCTCTGGAGGCCTGAGTTAAAATCTCTGATTCATAATCAACAGCCACTTGCTGATCTAGAATCAACAGCCCACCACAAAACCCCAACTCAACACCTCACAAAAGAGCAACACACAAAGACACAATCACAAGAGGGCAGAAGATTAGCTCTCATTTTGATCTTTTGATGAGAAAGAGCACAGTTTTGACACAAAACTGCATTTTCTCCAGTGGACACCAAACTCAGAGTAGCACAGACCAAGGGAGGATTTTCAAAACTGCCCCATCCATCTAATTTCAATCTGTTCTACCAACTCAGCTGGTGACATCCAAAGCCCCAAGGCATGAGCACTTTGTTCTTTCCCTCTAAAGAGTCGGCATATTGGATATTTAGGTATTTTAGAACACTCTTAGGAAAGAAAATGAAATAGAGCAAAGCAAAGAGCATATGATTTTCACAGCCAGAAAAAGCCAGCAATATTGTTCTCTACCACACCAGAATTTGCATTTCATGGAAGTTTGGCACTGGCTGCATAGGAGCAGGGTCTCTGCCAGCAAGGTAGGGTACAGCAAACACATCAAACCCACAGCAATTCTTCATGGCTTCAGCTTTGCCCTCTGTCATTCTCCTTTTTCCTGCAGTCCTTTGCACAGAGAATGAGACATATGCCAGCATCACCTGTCGCTCTGTCCCTCAGACACCTCTCTTCTGACTAAACTTCCAATTAGCATTCCTGTTTTACATCCAGTATATCACTCATAATAACTTTAGTGCAGTCAAACAGTTCCTCCTCAAATGAGAGGAGGGTTAATGATGCTTCCTGTTACTGTTCCTATATGCTTTGCATAAGAAAGGGAGTGGATTTCTCAGATAACAGGAGACAACCTCTCCTGTAATGCCTCAGAGCAGAGGACATCATCCCTTCTTCATCACTGACGTTCAGCTGGACTGCCCACGTTTTACAAAGCCAGGAGGTGCTTTCTGCCCTGACACTTTTGTACCCTGAGACCAACGGAGAAGTGGCCCAAGAGTCCTTAGCCTAGATCCTTGTCTGCAACAGATAATAAATTGTCCCTTGAAAATGGAGCCCAGTGCACCCGTGACAAAGGTGTTTGCATTGGTGCACTGCTGAGGATGGCTTCTCCCTTCTCCTAAAAGCAGATACCCAGCTCATGAGCCTCACACCAGCCCAGCCCTGGGACTGGGGTGGGCAGAGGGAAGGCCTCCTGCTGCTCTGGAGCCAGGAGGGGTGACAGCAGTGTCAGGTCCCTGTGATGCCTAAAGAGGCCAACCTAGAAACAGAGACTGGACAGGAGTAAGGCAATAAAGGTGGATATTTATTTGAAAGGCCTTCAGAGGCACACCCTGGGCAGGCCAAAGGCTGCACCCAAGATGGACCCCGAGTCACGAGTTCTTCACACTTTTATAGCTTTGCTCCATTTGCATCTCAACCCAATTTCACCAATTAAACTTTAGCTAATGATGTAATTTCCCCTCAGCTTGCCCCCCTTCTCAAGATGCTGGGTTACACATTTTGGGCCTAGGCCGGGCTGGGTGTCCTTGGAGAGCAGCGTGGAGAGGCTTTGTTCTGTCTGTCTCAGCATGAGAGAGCAGCAGCTCCCAGGCTGCAGGACACTGCAGAGTTACACACTGGGAATACAGAATTTGAAAAATATAAAAGTTAAAACCTAAGGCATCACATGCTTCACCTCCAAAACAATGCATGTGAAACCCAACTTATGTATTCAAAGAGTACAAAACATTAGAGGGAACACAATGCGAACAAGAAGGATGATCTAAATAGGAGTTTGACCTAGGAGCCGGTGACTGCAGCCAAAATATTTCCATTTAAGTAATGGTTGCTAATCCTATTGTATAATCCTAGTTACCTGTTAATCTTTCCCCAGAGAAAAAAAACTAGTTCTGATTGCCTGGTAACAGTTACCACTGCTTGTGGTGCTACAGAAACTTCAAATATTTTTATGCTAACAGCACACCATGTTAGCAACTATACTTTTCCCTATTTTTTACATTTCTTATTGTTTAGATAATTAATTTTACTTCCAACTTATGCCAAACTGCTTTTGAGTCAAATTAAGAATTCAATTCAAAATGCAGAAAAAGAATATTTTAATAGTTGCACTGGCTACAAAAGGAACCATTGAGCTTGCATTTAAAAAAGAGTCATTACATGAAGAAAATTATCTACATAATTAGTGACTTGAGCCAATTGTGGCTAATCATAATATGATCAAAAGATTAGAAAAGACTTCACCTCACCTTTACCTAAGAAAGTATTGATGATAGCTGCTGCTTTTATGAACTACAGTGGTTTGCAATTAAGCATAATTCATGTGTTTAGCCAGAGAATTCCCTGGGTTGTAGCTTTCTTTACATGTTAATAGGAAACATCTTTGGTTTAAATATTTGGTTTATGTGAACTTGAGATATTTAAATCTTAATATAGAAATTATGCAATGTCATTTTAATTCTGAAGGGGTCTATTTCAAACATTTTTTATTTCAAGTAGACATACAAGGTTTAAGTTAAGAAGACAAAACCAACCCAAACAAAACCACCAACAAACCTCCCCCATCCCCCAAGACTTCATATTCCCTGGAGATGGAACTGATTTGAAGGATGACAACAAGAAAGAGCACAGGGCAGCTTCAAAACTTAATTCTCATCAGAACCAAAGCAGATGGGACAGGAAATGTAGCCCAGCACCCCCACATAACCAGTTCACAGGAGCAAAGAGGTCTTATCCAAAATAGGAGACAGCGCCTGGGCTGAGCAGGGTGTCAGGTACATCATCTCAGCTCATCACAAGGCTCAAACACCCACTCCTTCAGTCTCTGCTTTTCACTGGATCCCACTGACCCCCTTGCCAAAGTGGGAAGATTCTCTGTGTGCTGTTTGTGCTGGTGAATTTGTCATGTCAGTTTTACTCAGCATCACAAACATACACCGCGCTGGTCCCAAGAGGGTCCAGATGCTCAGCAAGATTCATCCCTGCACCAGGTTGTCTTTCCACCCAGGAAAGCACATCCCTGCTCAGGGCTGAGCTGGCCAAACACCCCATACACCCTCTGGCAGGCTCCCATGTGCCCAACTCAGCCCAGAGCCTGTGACAAAGCTGGTCTGAGACCTCAGTTCCCCAGTGCCATGGCCATGGGGCAGGCAGCTGCAGTTCTGAAAAGTCTGGCTTTAAGCTCTGGCTTTAGTTCAAACAGGAATCAATTCAGGGAAGCCCTTAAAGATCCCTCTTGCCTTTAGGAACACTTACTGCACAAATCACTCGCGTTTTGTCTTGGTGCCAGGCTTTGTACTCACTTTGTGTTACCATGAACGACTGCCAAAAGGGAAGGGAGAGGAACTGGGGTCCATTAGCCAGACTTTAGTTTTTCATGATCTTCCCAGAAGTCGCTGCCCATGCTGTTCTGATGCATCTGTGCAGTTCTCATCCAAGTCACTGAAAGCCCACGCTGCAGCCCTGGGGTGTCTACAGCTTTTAATCCTGGGTGACAGCAGTATAGGCAGCAAAAAGAGAGCTGATCCTGCAGAGAGTATCACTGGGAAGAATGAATTCCATGTCAGCTCGCTGTCTCCACTGAGTGACATGCACTGGCCAAGCTGCAGACATCATATATGCAAAATGAAGGAAGTGGCATTTCTATCAGCAGGAAACATTTGGGTCGAAGTTAAGACAACTGTTTAGGAATGACCAAATGTGCTTACCCAAGTGAATTTTGTCACCTAAAATTTTCTGAGCCAGTCCTACTAAAAGGGGTGTGGTTTTTTGTGTCCTTTCACAGGGGACTCAGCAAAATAATCTGCCAAGGGCTCACAAGGAGGGGACAAAACACACACCAGGGCCTTTGTTACAGCCACTGCCTTCACAAAATGCCCATTTAATGTCTAATGGCTGTGAGGTTACACTTGGCACTGTCAGCTTTAAGACCTGGCCTACCTAGGATGGGAAAAGGGCAGCTTATTTAAATTAGTTATTAGTCTTTGAAAAAAGACTCAGGGAGGATTCTTTAAGAACACCGAGCAATAACAACTAATAATATCTGAGTCACTGGGCTGGCTTGGTTTTAAATGTTAAGGGGTTCTCTGTGGATTTCCCATTTATTAGTATTTTAAATTTTTTTCGATTAGAACATTATTTTTATAACTACAGTTGGGAAATAAATATCTTAAGAGGGTTTTTTTCCTTCTAATGCAAAGTTCCAAAGTGATTTACAGTGAAAATTATGAAGACTTAATATTTGAGATTCCTCTGGAAAATACTCTTCCTGCAAGGTCAGTACCATTGAATAGTATTTAAAACTCATGGAAATATATGTCCTGTGGGGCAGCCAAAATGCTGCAGTCCCTCATGGCCTGTGCCACAGGACTAAGAACCAAGTAACCACAACTGCCAGCAAAGTTTTGATCACCAATTTGGGAATTAAATACCCTCCTAAACTGATTATAGCCAAGCCTTGCAGGGACAGCACAAAGGGCATCTCTTTCCCTGACATGAGTCATTACCTTCTATATGATTTGCTTTCCATGTTTTAAGATTCCCCAAACACTTCTACATTAATTGCATTAATGCAAGGAAGTGATAAATGCAATAAAAAACCATCACAGGACTCATTTACTTTTCCCAATCATTTTCTGATGAATAGTTTTACATGCAGACAGTGTCCACTCTGCAGATGGGCCCCTCAAAGGCAGGGTTTGAACAGCCACAACCCAGAACTTTAGAAAGTGGCTGCACCGGTCTCCATGTCTGCATTCAGCCAAAAATACCACATTTATTTAAAGGTTTGCACCATTTCAGAAGGCTGCACAGTGTCTCACAGATAAGCAGCACTGCAGGGGAAACAAAGGCAGCAAAAGGGCAGGCACTGGGGACAAGGACTGGCTCCACAAGACATCCATCATGGCCTAACAAGCTCTGCATTCTTGGCAGGTTTATTGCTGCAAAAAAGGAATTAAGAGCAGTCTTAAGAGCCACAGCACATGGGAGCTGCCTAATGCTCGAATTTCACATCTGGATTTACTGATGTTGTAAACGTTCATGTCATGAGCCTCACAAAACTCATATCCTGTAATCAAACAGCCAAGTGAAAATTTAAATTTTTGTAATATTGGGGGCACGAGAAGGGGATTGTTCCCCATGGCTGAGAACCAGCAACTGAAAATAGTATGATGCTAAATGAATAAAACTCACAGAAGTAGTTAAAAGAACCATGAAATACCTCAGTGTAAAGGTGCTGAGTCAAGTTTTTTTGAGTGTGTGCCAAGACTGCACTGCTCAGAAAACAGATGAACTCTTTAGAAAAGATCTACCATAACTCTTCTGAAAACAATTTTTATTTCAGTTCACTTGACAAACTTCCCAGTAGGGACAGTTGGGAATCACACATCCAATGCCACACTTTGTAGCTGTGTACCTAATGCCTGATCCAAATCCCTAATGGACATCAATTATTATATAAGATGAATTAAACATGAAGATTATTTATTTCCATAGCACATTTTAAGTATGTACTTGTATGTGATGAAAATTTTATTGTTTGTGCTTGGGAAATAAAAGGGGCAGGATGCCTGGTGTTAAAACGAATTTTCTAATTGAGCTTTAATGAGCCTTGTCAAACCTCTTGATGCAGCTTTCTCACTTCTAAGGATCTCTTGGTCCTTATCTAAAGAATGAGCCTGCATTAGCACTTAAAGGCAGCAGCTTTAAGTTAATGTTGAGCTTTAGCTTTAACCAGAGGCAAAATATTTTTCTTTTAAAAACTAGCCAAATGGAATTAGCTAATGGAATTATTTTACATTATTTTAGATAATGTAATTTATTTACAATATTTCATTTATGACAGAAAGCACTAAGGAAAAAGAAGAAATAAGCCCCAACCAACCAAAACTATGCTGGTTGTTGGCAGATTAAAAGCAACAGCAAATTCCACATTTCAGAAGTAAGTTTTCCCTAAAGTTTCCCCTTGAAAACAAGAAGATTGTTTTGTCTTTTCAAAAAGAGATCACATTTTGACCAATCTGCTGTGACCAAGGTCATAGCAAATGCCTTAGAATCAGCAGTACATTTATGCTGTTCACACTGCCAGGAAATTATTACCCAATTTTGTAAATTTTTTTTAATGTAATCATTACTATAGCAAAGAAACTTTTTGTGCGATTCAAGTAGAAAACAGTTCCAGAGAAAGTGAAGTCACAGAGGACAGTGTGGGTGTGCTCCCCTTGATCCAGTGTCTCTGGGCTGCAGCAGGTCCCTGAGCACCACAGAGGGGCTCCCAAAATAGACCCAAATGTTTTTTAACAATAAAACACACGTGACTTCCTAGTTTCACAGGCCTCTTGGAAACATTTTTTTCCTTTTCATGTCAGCCTTTTTCTCTTATACACAGCTCTTCCTTTTGCCTCAAGGAGGCTTTTAGAGCCACTGCATCTGGTACTGGAGATCCGAAATGCCAGATCCAGCTACAACAGGGCGATGGATTATTCCCGTCAGTCCATATTACAGACTTAGGAACTCAGATTGCTGTCACTGTCAGTAGTGCTAAAATTAATGAATATAGTTTATGAGTAGCCCTTAGTTCAATTTAATTACCTCACACCAAACGAACTAGCAAAAACTATGGCTTCAATCCAGAAAACAGAGTATTATCCATCAATGTATAAGAGCACTCCTAATCTGAGGCTGGGCAACCACTTACTCTCATGCCTCTGTGGTATCAAAGGCTTCTGCCATTGAAAAGACGTTTTCAATTATGATGTATTCCTATTCTTTTTAAAAAAGGCACCCCAAAGAAATAGAAAACCTTCATTTAATTACATCCCTAGCCTTACAAGCCCATTGCTGCTTTGTAAGACTAAAAATTTCCTAGATATTAAATAGGAATATCATTCCAAAGGAAAAATAATGTCAAGGATAAAACTTTGTTCCTGAAGAAAACTAGAACTTCACTTAGTATTTTAAAGACTTCATTAACAAAACCCTCTGTGGGTATCTACAAACGTTAAATTAAGATCAAGACCTTAAACAGTTTGTCAAACAGATGAGCACATCAAAGCATTTCTAAAAGGAAGAACCTGAGACTTGAAAAGCTGTCAAGAGAGCAGAAGTGAGAAGAAATAAAGGCTAATGAAGTAACTGCAATGCCTGAAGAAATGTCTGGAATAGGTGCTCCTCTACATTATCATTTTACAGCACTAAAAACGAGGCTGAATTCATTTTATGAGGCTGAATTCACTTCATCACATTCAATATTTTATTACATAGAGATGCATATTCCTATACAGACCCATTCCCCCCTTCCTTAATCTCTTTATAACTGAAAGATCTCTTTGCTGTTATTTCAAAGTTATTTGTCACATCGGGAAACAGAGGAGAAAATATTGCATCCATTGCTGTGCACCTGCTGGAAGATGCCGTAGTCCTGGCACAATCCAGCTGCTCCCTGCAGCCCCCACAGCTCCACATTCCAGAAACACCCACACAGGGAGGTAAACCCAGCCCTCAGTGCTGAACTCTCCACAGCAGACAGCAGCTGGAAGCTGGAATGTCCTACCTAGAGCTGTACATGGACACCCCAATGGCCAGAGCCAGGCTTGGAGAGTGTTCAGAGAGAGCTTCAGAGATGCTGCTGGTGCTGGAGCACACCGAGGCCATCAGAGGAGATGCATCCTGCATCCCAGTAGATGCTGCTCCTCTGCTGACTGCAGCACAGCACGAGGCCTCCCGTCCTCACCACCTAAATCAGACCCCCCAAGTGATGAGAGGGGGAGAAGAGAGTCCATTTGCTATGGGTAATTCAATGTAATTTATGTAAATAAATCTCTGCAAAGATCCAGAATAAATAAATCAAACTTTTCTTCATCTGTAACCCAAGACTCAAGGAAACCCACAACACCCTCACGGTGCAACATCTTCAGGCTGGAGGTTTTAATTTTGGGAAAAAAGCACCTGCTCTGGCTTTCAGCATGATACAACTCTATATGTGCACCTCCCATCCCCAGCAAAGGTGGGTATATGAAAAATTTATTGGCTATCTGCTGTTGATAGTAAAGAATTTTTTGTTAGAAGGAAGCCAAGTTAACAACCGCCCCAACTCTAAAGCTGAAGAGCTGTGTAGTCACCTTTGTGTCTCTGTAGTTATCTTTGTATCTCTGTAGTCATCTTTGTATCTTCTCCATGAGCTCATAAACAAATGGGTATAACATGTTAAACTACTTCTCCTAAGTTTTCAAAATACCTTTTTTTTTGTACTCATCCTGATTTTTAAAGGAAGTCCATTTTTATCTTGTGTAACACACACTAACTCTGTGGTCTGCATGCTAATTATTTCAGAGCCACAAGGCTTGCATCCCACATGGAAAGAGCTAAATCTTCCGTGGGAGTTGGGATTAATCCTTCTGACTTGGAAAAATCTATTCTCAATCCTGTCTCCGTGTGTTCATTGCTGTGTTGTCCCCCAACACAACCTGAATTTTAAGTGTACTTGCTGTGAGAATACTGGAAGATGATGTTTCAGTTGCCTGTTCTATTGAGCGTAAATCTTCCCAAAATATGATGGGTTTTGATGGATGATTATTTGAAAACCCTACTTAACACAACCTAACAACACATTTCATTTAGCCCATACCATGTGGGAACACGGCTGGAGATGCATCTGGAAGTGTTCACTTATGAGACAAATGTCTGACTGCAGCAGGGGAATGATGATGGTCAGACCATGGGCTCCTTTCAGCAAACCCCCAGAGCCAGGCAGGAAACCTCCTGGAGCTGAGGGAGCCTTGGCCACGTTTCCTGCTGTGCAGGCTCAGGGTCACCACTACAGTTTCCTTGCTGGGTTGGCTTTATCAGCCTGTGGCCCCAGGAAGGAAAGACCCTGCGCCCCAGAAGACAACTCTCATGGCCCAAATCCAGTTCTTCAGGCTCTGGAGTGTCAGCCTCTGGAGGATCAGAGAATGTGGCATTTTCTTTCGAATCTCGTTTGATATGGGAAAATAAATACTCTGCAGGATGAAGACAATTCCTTTGCCACCGACAGGAATTCATCATCACAGAGTCATGCACAGCAGCTGCACAGTCCCCACTGCCATCTCCCACTACGAGGTTTTCACAAAGACACCCACACCTGTTTTCAGGGGCATATTGATAAATAAGATACCCCTGACATCATTTTCCCTCCAGAGGAGCACCAGCAGGGCTCCCAATTACCATAAAGTGTATTTTTTATCTCAATGCTTAGCAAAGCATAAAGCAAACACACGCTATCAGAAGCAAAAATACAACCACAGACCAGTGTTGATGTCTCTTGGAAATTATGTGATAAGCTGCCTGCAAGCTCATTATGAACCAGCTTCCAAAATAAATTAGAAATTTTCAAAGCCAGAAAGATGAATAATCAAGGAAATTTTAAAATGTCATTTACTGAGGAAATAGCATTATAAAACAATCTTTGCTGCTCCTACAAACTGACTATAGCCACAGAATTTATTAACCACTGATAAATGTCAATCACGATTTTCCTCCCCAAACAAAGAAAATATCTTTGTGTTCACCTCATGCCCCCTTAGCTGGCTCACTAATGTTCTGCTTAATGCTGGGGATGAAAAGAATAATGGGATTCAAAATACAGTATTGTTTCTAAACCTTAGTAAAAGCAAAGTCACTGAGTGCAAACCTGAGTAATTACTTGTACTCAGAAGAAAATTACTCAGGTAGTTCCTCAGTTTAAAGCACTTGGAGAAAAAAAGTTCTGCTAGGGCTTGTTTTCATAATTGAGCTGTTTTAGAGTGCATCACTAAATAAATAACTTCTTCAAAAAAGAAAACAAGACCCATGCTGCACGCATGCAGCTACCACTCATTGCTTTCAACTGTATTTTACTGTATTTCTGTCAATATTTCAATTTTTATTTTAAAATTATATCTTTCACTAGAAGTCCCAGAAAGCTTTTCAGTTACTAGTTTGCAGATTTTTGTTGAGGTTAACAATATCAAAGAAATACCTCTCACAGTACCCTGAGGAAAAAAACTTCTTAGTAAGAAGCACCAGACAGCAGTAAGTAAATTATTTGTTTAAAAATACACAATATTGCCATTGGTGAGAAGTAGTACGTGAGTAAAACTTCTTGAGAAAAGACACAGGGATGTCACCTTGTCTTTTTATTAAAGCTGGAATTCTATCAATACACACACTGAATATTGCCTTTGGGGACAAGTCTCCATGACCGGGTGATAGCTGTGACCACTTCCCATGGGAGTAAAGTGTGTTCTTGGTCTGATTATCCCCATCTCAGGAAAGGAGAACCCCAACACAGCACAGATTTGAGAGTGATCGAGGTATCCCGGCTGTGGGTCACAGTGCCTGTGACACTTAACCAGTTTCCAGGAATTGCTCCATGACTGACTGTTACCCAGAGGGTCAGCAGGTTTATTTGCAAAAAAACAGCTGCACATGGGGGAATTCTGGAGCCAGCATCATCTGCAGGGGCTCAGCATTTCTTGACACACACAGCTTCCAATAATGACATGTTTCCCTGCTGCCAGGCACTGCCAGAGCCACAGCTGGGAGGTTTTTGGTGTTACTTCCCCAGCAAGGGCCATCTCCAGATGCATAGTGCTGGTACCTGGTCTCAAGGGAGAAAATTCTCTCATTTTTCCTTTCAGCCTTTCTGCATTACTCCTTTGGTCATTTTTCTCCTTTCCCAGCCTCCCCCAGCAAGATGAATCAGACACCCTACAAGATGCATCTCACAATGCCACAAAGGCGCCCCAAAATGGATGAGCTTGCTATTTGCCTACCTTAGGAAAACCTCAGCTACCCCAGAGCCACCAAAAGAGCTCTGACCCCAAAAACCTCCTGGATGCTACTACAGGGCTTATCCTTAATGCTCTCTGACCTCTGAGGGAATCCCATCTGGCCTCTTTGGTTTGAGGGCTGGTTCAAGCTGCAGCCGCCATCAGACGTGCAAGAATCGCCAAGCAGTTTGGGATCAAAGAGCCCCAAAAACTGATTATAACATAAACAGCCACTGCAGAGAAGCTGAGTGATAGCACCCACATATTTATAGTTTAGGGAAGAAATGGATCTTCCCTGCAAACCAGAGCCAGCAGGAACTCTGCAGAATATGTCAAGCTCCACTGATGGAGATGGGTCGGGCACAGATGAAGTAAGTGATAAAGCAAATAGCTGCAAAATGGATGTGAGGGTCCCATACACCCACATATGAAATATCACCCTGCAAATGAAGTAGTTTATTATCTCCCAGAATGCTCAAGGAAGTCAAAATGCATGGAAACGTGATTTATTTTAAACCACAACAACCAAAGGGGTTCTCACAGAAGGGAAAATATTCATGGTTTTAAGCAAATCTACTCCAGTATTTGTGCTATTTTCAGGACTCCATGAGTGCACAGTGAAAAATTAAATAATTTCCAAAGTCACTTTGCATGGTACTATATGCAAACCAGGGCAGTTCAGATGCATTAACAAAATCTGCTCTTTAATGCTCTCCATTACCTTCTGTCTCTGCTATGAATTTGTCAGGCTGGCACAAGAATGTCCCCCTTGATCTCATATTTTGTTGTATTCCTGCCTCCTTACTGCTACTTGTCCTACTACTACAGTTTCTTTCACCAGCACGCTGCCAACTACACACCTACACTCAACAACTCCCAAAACAAAGGACTTTTGAGTTACAGGTGAGGAGGGAAATGTCCTTTTGCAGTCAGAGTCTCTCTCTCTCTCTGAAGTCTCTACAAGTTATTCTGTTGAATTCCATGGCACCAAAGCCAATGGCCACATCAGATCCTGAGCTTTTCTTAGTGTTCTTGGAGAGATGACACCAGTCTATTTCTGTTACCTGTTTACTCATACTCTTCAAAAGTAAAGGCTGGGTTTTAACACAGGTACATTGCCACTAAGAACTCTGTGTTGTGAACGAGTTAATATTTACATTTTCTCTGGTATGTAGAAACCAGTCGTTAGATATTCCTCCTCAGTGCATTTATTATTCCCTGAATTCACACTGCTTGATAGTACCTTAACTTCTACATAAACAGGCAGTTTTTAAATTTCTACTGGTGAAACATAAGGCACACCAAAATTTTTTGCTACACCTACTTCAGAGCCGGGTTCCAGTGTACCAGTGTGGTGAGACCAAGACCATTTTCATGTGAATACTGCTGTGCTCCCAGAGCATCCTGCTGGCACTTCTGCACTGCCCTGGAGAGCACAGGCCTTCTGCAGTTGCATGCACTGAAGTCAGAAGCTGTTTTAAACAGTCAATACTGCTGCATTATAAAGCATCAAAAAACCACATAATAGCAAATCCTAGACCCAAACCCAATGATTTTTCAGCTGACCACCCATACTATCAAATTGATTTTCATCTGGGGCTCAGGAAGGAGGGCATCAGCTGCAGATTTACATGAGGAAAGGGCAAGAGTGTTTCATCCACCCATCAGCACTGCCCAGGGAGATCAGCTTCCATGGCTTGTAACCCATTTCCTGCTGTACAGGCCCTTCCTCTTCATTCAGGCTGTGGCCTGTGCCAAAAGACCTTTTGGACCCAATACAGAGTCCTACCAGCTCCAGTCTTCTAAAACTTCTGTATAATCCTTCCATGGGTTCTCCTGCAAAGGGATCTGAACAAGCCAACATTGACATACCTGCATTCTCAAAATCCTCTGAAAACAATGGAAATTTACTTCAGAGTCACAGAGAAGGAAACCACAGCACAGAAAAAATTAAATATCCAGCCTAGCATTGCACTGTGCCAGCCTCAGAGACAGGGAGACAAACCAGACCACGGGGACAAACTGCAGAGGAGATGCAGCTTCTGCTAAACCAAGATGCCATACAACATAACAGAGACAGGGTCTGTAGATAATGAAATTACCACAGTGATCCACCTAATTGAAAAGTCTTCCATGAGTCCAACTCTTAGAGGTTCACCAACCCTCATCAAGTCAGGTGCCACATTACCAGGTAACTTTAGATTATTGGGTCTACGAGAATTTATGTTGTGGGGTATTACAAGAAAGATAATAAGGTCAAATCTGCAATGCTTCCATAAAGCAAAAAGCTCACAGGAATGTTCTTTAATAATACGTGCTAGGATGCACAGTTCCAGAAAGCTATAAGTCTTTGGACAAAATGCAGTGCAAGTTACAAAGGGAACATTCTCCAAGCCCTTGAAAACCTTTACCAACTATGTAATAGATGCACCTTTATAAGAGTAATAGTAAAGATGCTTTTCTGTTGGGAAAAAGCCCCAAATTCTTGTTAAAAAAATGTATGTTTATAAAAACACATGGCTTCTCTATGGAAAATATTAAAAATAAATTTTGTTTTGATGATTAGAAAAAGAGAACAAAAGAAGCCCCAGGTTCTCCTCTTACTTCAGCTTGTGAATGGCCTTTTTGGTGTCCAAATGTGTTATCTAATACCTACTGTTCTCTTGCACATCTACCCTGTCCTTGGGTGCCAACTTCACTCTTCAGGTGAAAAATTTTCATTAAAGAATTATCTTCTACCCAGAAGAAAAAAACTAAAAAGGCTGATGCTAGGACTAGAAAGGGACAAATAAAAGTCTTTCTGTCTGGGCTATAACCTCACTAGTCTTGGTTTTGTCCCCATGGCAGTGGAAGCCCCCAGTATATCCTCTTCCAGTCATGCAATTCAATGAACACTTTGTGCCCTACACAGACCTTGGTCGGGTCAGCAGCTCAGTTCACCAGGTGAACAATCCTGAGGCAGTAAAATTACACTTACTTGGGCAGCTTCCCACATTAATATGCTACTTAATAATCAAATCCTGCCCATGTTATTTTGATGTTTGCGTAAAATCCCATTCTGTGACTTCCACAATTGGGGAAGGGAAGATTCTTCAATTATACAATATAAAAATGAAAACATGAAGGATGAGATCCTTTAGCCTTGGCCATAATCCAAAATTCAACTGATTAGGCCTTGAGAGAGCTCAGCTGGTCATGCCCTGCTTGCAGCAGGGGGCCGTACCTGAGATCTCCAGAGGTCCTGTCTGGTGTCAGCTCCTTCACAAGTGTTTATGGCTCCAAGAGCTTGGACTTTATTGACTCTGGGTTTAAATCCAAGTATGCTATAAACTTGCTTGGGAGAGAGTTTCTTACCTATAATCCATCACCAGCATTCACTGCCTTCCTCCCCTCGCTGCAAAGCCAGCTCCTGTGCCAGCCCATACAGTCTGACTGCACCACCTGCTTCCCACCCTAGAGCTCAGGAGCTGGAGAGTTAAGATGACCCACAGATAGGATAAACCTATCCAAAATTTGGGAATCATCAGAACCTTGAGTGAGAAGTGCCTGGCAGCTGTAATTCCCCACCAACTCCATCAGCAGACAAAAAACATAAATTACGTCACTTCAAACTTGTTTTTCCAAAGTTGTAAAGAAAGGAAATGACAAAACATTATTGACACAGAATAACAACAAAAAATTCCTCCTCCAGTGCTAAAGCAACCAGCTCATAGCCCTCTCTCTCTGTGGGTAAGTGAAAACTGCTGCTACTGAGGCAAAACAGGATTTCTTTGTGAAGGTGCCAATGCTCTCAGCTCAAGCGTGGAACAGGCTGGCTTAGCAGGGCTTCCTCCTCCCCCGTGGCTGGCACTGCAGTACCTGCCCAGGTCCAGCACACAACAAGCCTGCTTGCCCTCCTGCTCATATATTTACATATTGCTGGCTGATTACCACAGTCTCTCCTTTAAATCACCTGTTTCTGCTGCAGCCTCCCAAAGGCAACAGGTAAAATTTATGCGTCATGTACAAAATATTAAATGTACAATCATCTCATTAGATTCTTCATTAATGTTTTTCCAGAAGCGTGACACGAAACTAGATGATGATCTGGCAAAGCTGACAAGTGAAGACTCTGTGTGGCAGCAGCTCCCTTTCCCAGCCTTGGCTCTGCAGACTCCTCCTGGGAACCCTTCCCATAAGCACTGAAGCCACAGCAGCCCAACATCCTGCAGCCCACCAGGGCTGAGCATTGGCAGCTGTGTGAATGCCTCAGTTTGGCCTGCAGTGAAGTGAAAAGACAGTTAAAGTTACATTTATAAAACCAGAAACATTACCAGAGGCTAAGGGCTCATTTACCGTTACCACAGCTCAGGTGATCTGTAAAACTAATCATGAACTTCAAACCTTATCTATTTACATTGCAGTGATGATACCGATCTGTCCAAAATCTCCTGAATCAATGCAAACTCTCTCTGCATTCAGTGCCTTACGTTTCCTGCCACAGCCACGTTATTTACTTTGATTAATGATCACTTTGTGTACTATTAGCTGAGCAAGCAAAGAGTGATGCTGAGCATCTGAAATAAGACCAGGGAGGTATTAAAGCCTATAGCACAATCAAATGGCCTTGCAACTCCCTGCCCTCTCCTTTCCAGATCCTTTTTAACCAGCTATGAACTACAGGATTTATTTCCTAAGAACTGTCCAAAAGATCCCATCTTACTATTGAAATAAAAATATTTAGAGCCCTACTGGGTTCTTATGAACAGCCTTCTCTAGCTTTTCAATTTCTCTCAGGCTGCAAAGCTAGCAGCACTGGAGCAGTTAGCCAAAATGAACATTTAGTTTACTGAACAGAGTACCCTGGATAAATTGTCATCTATTGCTTGGAGAGTCTCAAAAGAAAATGGGGGAGTAAATGTTCCCATGGTACCAAGAAGAAATAGCCAAAAAAAAAAAAAAAGGTAGGAAATTCTAGCACTACCTACATATATTTAGTTTAATTCACAGATATAAGGGTTTGGTCTGATGATTCATGAAACCTTCATGGTCAGTGCCCCATGGTCCTCGCAAACACATGGTGAGAGTCTTCAACTTTCAGTGAAGACTCAGTGATCTCGTCTTCCCTTCTCAGTTTATTTAAATACCATATACAATAATCATTCCCTTCTTCTTCCTCAATACAAAAACTACCAGGAAGCATCTCTTCTGTAGAAGAGTTTCATCAGAAAGTTTGTTACCAAAAAAAAAGAAAAAAGTTTTAAGAATATATCTCCCCAAAATCAGCAGATCAGATAAATGCAATGGATATTTATGAAACATGCCACAGAGATCAGCAATCAGGCTTTTCTTTTGGGAGAGAAAAAATAATGCTTTCATGCAATGAAAGCTTTGTCTTCAGTCAGAACCAGGACTGGACTTGCAGCTGTCCTTGGTCACAGTCTGAGCTTTTTCCTTCCCCGCACACACTGGATGACTTTGCCCAACAAAGCTTTCTCATGGCTTGGAGCTTTAGGTAAATTCCCCAACTATTTCTTTCTAAAGCTATTTCTTTTTATCTTTACAGATAAAAGAGGTTAACTGCCCTTTTGCCACCAAGGGAAGGAGAGTCCTAGTAGGGTTCAAGCTTTTGCAACCTCTATCAAGAAAAACTGCCAAAACCATGCTGCAGATCACAGCAGCTTCCTGGCTCCTGTTACTGGCAACATATGAAGTGCTGAGAAAAAAACGAAACAAACAAAACAAAACAAAATAAACAACCCAAACATGTGAACAAAACTATTTGCAGAAGTTTTAGCAGTGTTCTGAAACACAAGAACTTGGCTCATGTATGGATGCTAAAAAGCTTTAGCAGAGAAGTTTTCAGCTCTCTGCAGCATTTCGTGAGAGCTCTGTCTTTCTCATGCAAACTATTCAAAACAACGCTATGGGTTTTGTAAACCAACTTTGTTATCTTGCACCTGCAAACTATTTTGGGATTGTTATAATATCGATTAGGGAAATGTTTTGAAATGAGTGATGTGAAAATTGACCAATCACTCTGGTAGGTAGCTAGCTAGAGGTCCAATAGCCTCTTGCCATTCAGGTAAACTCTAAGGGAACTAACACATAAAAACCCTTTTGTTATTAATTAAATAATTCCATTCTATTGTCTCCATTCCTGGTTCCGTGTCATTATTCTCCGTCCCCACTATAACAGCAACATGTATGTGCTTCAAGATCTGATCTGATCTCTATCCCTCACCACAAGGGTGTGGTTTATAGATCAGATCTCCAGCAGCTCTCTCTGCCACATCTCTGCTCCCCTTTCCCTGCATATCCAGAGCCCTTCAGACACAGTCACACAACAGAGAGAGCCAAGAGTTGTCCACAGACTGATGGAGATGCAGGTGAATGAAAACCCACCTTCATTGCACGCATCACGGGCCTGCTGCTACAATGCAGAGATGAGGTGTTCTTGACCACTTTCCACTCTCAATAATTTGCTGTGGTTTCAGGAGCCTGAAAGGTCGGGGTCACAAGCAGGTGCTTTCTAAAGCCGCCTTTGAGAGGGAAACACAGAGGCTGCAGCTTTGATTTATAGCTACTTTGAATCAGTTCTAAAAGTCTCTCTATAAAAAAAAAAAAACCAACAATTTAGAATTTCAGAGATGGATCTCGGCTTTTAAGGTATCAGGATGATTTGAACGACTACCACAATGCAGAGCCTACAGACATGTACTTTGTTCAGAACTGCTAAACCTGGCTCACAGTTTGGACAAAAATCAGCCTATTTTAAAAACTGCCAGAATATATGGATCAGAAATCCTTCAGTTTTTAGAAACCTAGCATTTTGTTAAGGTGAAGAACTCTCAATGTTCTATTTTAAGTTTCAAGAAAAGCAAGCTCTGGAATTCTTAATAAATATCATCCTTTGATTCACAAGGGAAGTATTCTCCTTTTATCCCCTTGTAATTCACAAAGAGGAAGGAATTCAGAATATTTTCTTCCAAAATAGCATTCCCCTGGTTATCTAGATCAGAGGTCTGCCTACAAAAGTGATAATGAAACTGCAGAACTATTTCAGTAGAAGCTCAGCTCCAATAAATTACGTGACTACTTTAAATAGATGTTATGCATCAAACTAAAGTTCTCAATCTTATTTTAGCATAACTCCATATTCCTAGAATATTTTATCCCCTAGTTATATATTAAACTTGCAGCTTAATTCAATATACGCAGGAAAACTATTGCAGGACTTTGTTATTCTTGTACAAAGCAAAATGCAGAATATGAAGTTCCTAGAAAGCAAAATGCTGATAAGAAAGCTAAGAATGGGACATTTTGCTAATTTATTTTGAATCTGGGTTTGATCTTTTTTGCTTTTAGATCCCTTGAGTGCCCTCCCATGCAGATTGTTTTAGGTGCTCTTCCCATCCTGAGGCAAAACTCTGGCCTTGGGAAGGGGATGGGTGCTGGTGCCCCCAGCTCTTCACCTCGCAAACGTGAGCAGATTTCAAGGGGAGGTATTGCTGTTTCTCCTTCTTCTCCAAGAACATACAGCATGAAATTCTACAGACAAGGAGCAAATCCTCATGCACGAGATCAAATCTGAACCACTGCCTTTAAACCACACTCCGAAATCTGTCTGAAAGGTTGGAGTGGCAGGGCACCTCAAGCTATGAAAGTCTGGGAGCAAACCACGGGTCAGGTGTGAACAGGGCGGAGTCGAACACTAACCATTTCCAAATACAAAACAGAAAATACAAAGCCAGAAAACATTCAGTGAAATGAAAGAGTGTTTCTCAGCAAGCTTCACAAACCAGCATGCACCAGGGAGGTGATATTCGCATCCAGAGCACACGGGGGTGGTGGGGGGGTTGCTCTGTTTTGAGAATTGTCATATTTCTTCTGGCAGCGGTCACAGCACACGGGGCTCGGAGCTTTGATGCTTCTGTTTGGCATAAAGGCTTCAGTGCTGCCTACTGCCTTCCTTCCTCACACAGCAGCCGTATGAAATGTGCTATCACCTTTCCTCCACCTCTTTTACACCACATACATTCATGGTCTGTACACGGCTCTCAAAACTTCATGGAAATATGCTAAAAGCAGTAGCTTACGGCATGCATTGAGGGCTTTTAAAAATCATTTATTCAAAGCTAAACACCAGAGAAAATCTAAGGTCATAGAGGTTTAAGTAGCAATTAGCAATGAATATTTTGTTACCGAATTTAGCTTTTTTTTCTGCTTGCAAAATAAGTAGGAGTAGAGTAAAAAGGTATCATATTCAGCATTACTTACTAATTTCTACACAAAATATTTGATAGGATGGTATTTTCAAACCTCAGGCGAAAATATGCGGCATACAAAATTTAGGTATGCATTCCTGTCATGATTTTGTTACCAATGAAATGCAATACCAATCAGCACAATACAGGACTCCTTCCCAACTAAAATTAAATATACATGTTGAATTCACATTCACAAAATATGAATATTGGAAATTAAGTTGGTTTTACATAAACGTGCCTGCTACAAAAAAAAAAAAAAACAAAAACAAACAAAAAAAAAACCCCAAAAAAACCGTATCCCTAGGCAGCGAATTATAAAATAGTTTTTCCTTTAATATTCCAAATGAAATGGCAGTACTTTAGACATGTATTGTCAATATACATATCAAAAGCCTGTGCTTGCTGAGTGCTTGAGAGTAATAGTTTTCAAAACAGACAGATTATAATTACCAGACTGCTGATTTGCTTCGTCTAGCAAAAGTCAGTGGGAAAAGACACTGTTCTGCTTCCAGGGTTTCCCCCTGGAGAAAATGGACAGTTCAGTTTTGCTCAGCCTCTGGAGGCTCTGGCAGGACTCCCCCACTGCCTTCAGATGAGGAAACACAGGCACCCCTTTTCCGTGGCTCAGCAGCCAAGGAAATCCTGCTCTGTGTGAGCTGGAAAGCCCAGACTTTACCCAGGTCATGGTGTCTGTGGGTGGGATTCATACAATCACTGCCTTTAAAATTGACCAGGGAAGAGACGGGTGGACAAGAGCTCCTCATGGCATCAACTTGTGCTCAGCACATCCCATCTTCCCTCTGCTGACATCCTCTAAACTGTCAGTGACAAAGTCGCTGGATACAGCTTATTTAAGAGGGTCTGTGGACAGGAGTTCCTTAAACAAGCTTTTCTAAGCAATTCCAAATCATGGAAGTTTTTAAAAATCCGATTTAGACCAAAACCCTAGAGAAAGAAAGAAATCAGAGAGGGGAACAAGTGAAACCCCCCAAAACCAAAACCCAAACCAAAAAAACCACAACCCACAATCCTGCTATTTGGCCCACTTTATGTTTATGCTTAAATTTAGTATCTAAGAAATTCATACTCGACCCACATTTGAACGATGCCAGTATTTTCAAGAGATCGTTTTTTCATGAGCAGAGATGTTCAGCTGTTTGAGATGCACTCGGAGTCCAAAATGCATTTACTGGGTTCTGTTCACACTAAGTTTATTTAGCCTTGCCCACAGCACTGGGCCTCTCCCCAAATGCAGGAGCATGTGAACAGCCAGGAACACTATTCCTGTTCTCTGTCACCACCCTGTGAGTTCCCACAGCAGGAGCACACATCCCGTTGACATGAGTTGTCATTCTGAACTGACCTGGAAATGACCCTCGTGATGCTTTATGGCTACATGAAAACAAACATTCTGAACACATAAACACACAGTTGTCTTTCTCTCCAAGCGAGCACTCAAAGCAGAAGAATTGCATGGATTCTGGCTCAGAGCTCTGCTCCAGGATGCTGACCTTCACTTACACTGGCAAAACTAAAACCATGACATCATTATCTATGTTATGTATATGTGTAAATGTTCACTCTGAAAACTTATTCTCAAGCTTCTAAATAGCTCTATAACTATCATACTATTGATAAGGTTTCAGAAAAAGTCATCAGAGCCTTTTTGTCTTCTGACACCACAGAATGCAATTTCTCCTCCCAAAACATCAATTTGCTTTTGTATTGTCCCTTGTCATGGTGCTGATCATAAAGAAACCTCTGAGCATCAGCTCAGAGAAACTCTCTCGAATACATTTATTTTGTCACCAAAGGAGGTAAAAAAATAAAAAGAAAATGAACCTCTCACCCTTTTTCCAAGCAGTAACTGAATCAGAACTCCAGGCTTTCAAAGTGTTCTAATTTGCCCAGGGCAGGTCTGACTCCCCATGCCCCACTGCTGTGACATGGATGGCACATGTGGACCTGACCATGGAAGGCATCCTGCTGCAGACTGCCCATCCTGAAGAATAAAACCCTTCAACTTTCTCCATCCAGACTTCTAGAAACTTCTTCACTACATCTAGCTAGCTTCACCATCACACACCTTGGCTGCTCTAAACACTTTAATTTGATGTGATCTGACATTACTTTGTGCTTTGTTCTGCTCTGACTTGCTACAAAGGATTTAGAAGGATGTCTGATAAAGCATTAATACATTTATCTGTTTTTATGCAAAGAGAAAGCAAACTTGCTTTTTCATGCACTGGAATTAAAGTCAACGTGATCATAAGAATATGTTAACATAGTAAAATCTCTGATGAATAATTCAGGCTCTTAGGAGTGAAACACTGAAGGAGACAGTTTCAGATGACTGTGTTGACAGGCTCTGATGTCCAATATGTTCAGTGCAATAGAGAATGAGTTGGAAAGCCCATGAATGTAATTTTTCTAGTTCATTTACTTCTCAGTAATAATAAAGGGCATCATGTTTTCATTTAAATTCTGTACTGGAGAGACTGGAACACTCATGCTAGAAATGAAAAGTGCATCACAATGACGTCAATACCCAGATGCAGGAATGAGTCAGTCGTGTGCTTCTAACTGAGACAGCATTGAGAGGAGGTAAGAAAAAATATCCCAGTATGACCACAATATTTACAATAAGGAGTCACATGTGATTTAGTACCACATGTGAGTTTTCTCCTCTGCTGGCAAGTTCAGGTTGGTAGGAGATGTTTTCTTCAATGCCTTTAAGGTACGTGCTGGGCTATGGCCAGGCTGCCCATCCATCTGTAAACTCCAGTAAATAACTCCTGAATTTGTTTACATGCAGCCTTTTATCCCTCCCAGGCTAAGACTTCATAAAGTCAAAAATAGCTTGCCTGGATCTCAACGATTTGAAGCGTTGGCCCACTGACTGATTTTGCAAACAGAGACCAAGGCGAATGCATTACAAACATGAACAGCAAAACATCCAAGTTAAGCTTTTTTGTGCCAAACAAACCATTAAAAGTTTTCCTTCCTCCCACAAGATGCTCAGTAGTCAAGCTCATGGAATCACAAGCATAATTTTAAATAATTTATAATTTATATAATCACGCACAGGTCTATTGAGCACAATTAACCTCCACTGCTAAACCTCTCAAAAAAAAAGCAAACCACCAAATCTTTCACTATCGCACTTCTAATTAGCAAATAGCAGATTTCTCTAATTGCTAGAGAAACAAAGCTCACCCGTCACATCAACAACCCTGCAGGTCGGCAGCACAAGGGAAAACAGGCAGCACAACAGCACTGCACAGACCTGAAAGAGCTGTTCTCACAAACTGGACACATCACACATGCCTTTATCACCTGCCTCAAAGTTGTTCCTTAGGTGGGGACATCTCACAGGCTGCTGAAAGCTCAGACCTCTCATCTCCCCTGTTTTTTCCAAGCTTCCTGGCCTTTCCCTGCCATGCACAAGCAAAGCAGAGCAGAGCTATAAACAAGGGGTGTTGCCCAACTGCCTCAAGTGCCCATCAGTGGCCACTCAGACAGAATAAACCTGTTCCCTCTGCAGATCCAGTGAGAAATTTCCTCTGGGCTGCCCAGGGCTTGAGGACCATCAGTCACTTTAACGGGATGGTGTTACCCATCACAGCAAATAACCCTTTTTAAGGAGAAAAAAAAGCTCCTTGCCCCCTTCTTAAGACTTTGAACTTACTCCCAGTCAACCCACACTCATCCTGGTGACTTCTGACACACGGGAGCCTCTTTCTGTGTACAAACTCCAAGGCTGAGCCAAAGCTGGCTGGTAACATGAGAGCTGGTTTGCAAAGTTCCAGCTCTCCTTTGGCTCCAAGTGAAATGCGTACAGAAAATGTGTCACAAATCCCAAAGCTGAAGAACAGACCAGTGGTTTATAGACTGGTAAAAGATGGCAGTCCCTACAGACTGGATTTTCAAAGGCATTTTGGCAATCAGTGCAATATTAAGAGGTAGAAAGCCCTGGAAGGATCTGAAATGTCCAGCTTGGCAAGCATCCACATCAGTGCCCCATGAGAAATATCTTTAACTTAGCCTCTCACACAGTCTTTCCAACACTGCAAAATTAAACTGCTTCACGGCTGTAGGATAAAACTAATTAATGTTTTGACCATAAAGCCATAACTCTGACAAAGATATAAGATTTAAAATTACCTTTTGTATGATTTCAACAGGAGCTTATTATCAAAATGTCAGGTGCAATCAATAACATTACCTTTTGGTATATCACAGTGTACATGATTTATTTGCACTAATGTTCCATAATTACAACTAACACAAAATGACTCATCAAATTCAAATTCTGACACGAGTTCATCACAGATAACCAATCCATATGCAACTTCCACCCTGTTGGCTATTTAACATATTTTTAAAAGCAATTCCATGAGCCTTGAATAAGCCAGTGAATCATGGTCCTTCATGGAGGTTCTTATTTGTGTGTATATATATATATACATATACATATATACAGAGAACTGACCAATGCTTTCTGTCTGCCCATTAAAATGTTTTACAAACTTGAAAACTTCACATCAGGTGAAACGACTGAATATTTGACAAGTGACAGAAAATAAGCCAGCTTCTACTTCCTTTCAGCTTGTGTCATGTATTTTATTGGATTACAGTTATTAGGAGCTGGGGGAGGAAAGTGGGCAGGAGAAGGGGGATTAGGTTTCGTTGTTCACTCGACAATGTAACTTACTCATTTTGGCACGTACTGCAGTGCCTATTTTTACTCAGCCCATCGCTCCACTCTCCCCAAGATGTGCCTTCACCCACACACCACTTGTGCACTGTACAAGTCACACTCCTTATGTAATGGATTTGGATTGGGTGCACAAGCTGGTGCCAGAGCATGCGGAAAGGGGAGCAGCCTTGCAGAAAGGAACCAGCTGGAGGCTGGGACATGGGGCAGGAGGAGTGGGTTGGGAGGCTCCCAGCTGGAGGGCTGCTCATGGCTTTGAAGGTCCTCAACAAAAGCAAAGATGAACAGAATAAGTGCAGCCAACACAACCTTGAGAGCACTTATCAAAACCAGTCAGTCTGGTAGGCAAGGATTTACAGCATGGAAATCTCTTTCACATCATTCAAAATGTCCAGTGGAGGTTTTCAATCTTTTTATTTTTTTCTCCTTTTTTTAAATCACTCTGCGACAATACCATATCATAGTATTAGTAATACACTGCTATAATTCTGTGCTTTGGAACTACTGACTTTTGCTCCCTACAAGTTTAAAATTAAAGGGAATCTCTCATTTTTCCTATCATTTAAAAGCTATAATTATAAAACAGATATTTCAAACTTCAGTCAGTCACATGTCTTGCTCCCTCACATTATCTAAAAAAGGATCAGTTTAGAAGAGAAATGAAAACTGAAGTCAAACCAGTCAAATGAGGAGGTTTTGGCAAAACTATATGCTGCTATTTGTCATGGGAAAATACTAATAGGAAGTTAAAACTAGCTTAAAAAACCGTTTTACATGATGAAACTATGTTCTTGAGTATATGTATATATTTCATATAACCACTTAAAATTGATTTTTCCTTTCTTGTACATTGGTTAACAACCAGTTACACCTCTTCTTTAAAATTTTCCTCAATTGCATTCTAGAGATCTTAAACAGTTCATACTCAAAATACAAAATATTAAAATTTACTGTACTTGCCCTGATGCATTACTGATGTAAGAAACAGATGGGGAAAAAACAACTGTATACCAGCATAGAAAAATACAGAAATATATTAACCACTAAATTTGGATATCGTATAAAAGAATAGAGACCAGTGGAGCTGAAAAAACTCAGTACCTCAAAGGCTGTGGGATGACTGTTGTCCCTGTTCCCTTGCCCTGCTGACTGCTCAGCAGCTCAACACCAACTCACCAACTTCTCCCTACAAGTCCCTGACGTGACTTCTAAAGGATTTATATAGAGCAGATGAGATGCACGATCATGTTGTCCACAATTACTTTGCAAATTACTGCCAACCAGATTCAGCACTGAATACATTTCAGAGAAAGGTCAGTTAAACATGCTAAAATATTACGATTAAATGATATAATAATTGAGATGACAAGCACAACAGACAGCTTTCAAGATTCCCCACAAGGAAACCAGCAGGCTTTGCTGTGCTATCTAGGAAGACAAATACATACAAATAGCTAATAATAGTAAAGCAGAGTCATTGACTAATTCAAAAGATATAGTGGTTTTCCTTCCTACAGAGATTAAAATTATACAACAAAAATAAGATAGTAACAGGCTAATTCCATCATCTTCATTATTATTAGCCTGTACAGTTTATGCAAAATGTTAACAAGGGTTGTCAAGACAGTTCGAAGATAAAGCATATGCGGCAGACAGATTGGTTCAGTTTAGCATCTGAATTTACATTTTAGCTAAACAGAACAGTTTAAATATGAATTTAATTTGAATTAAAATATACAAAAGGATTTTCAGAAAATGACCTTGTTCCCTGTATATCTACGCAGTCATTTTAGCAGATTTCTTTCTAAAAAGACACAAGATGGGCGATAGAAAAGTGAATGAGCCTGGCATGATGCCTTAGGTTTTAACTTTTATATTTTTCAAATTCTGCATTCCCAGTGTGTGACTCTGCAGTGTCCTGGAGCCTGTGAGCTGCTGCTCTCTCATGCTGAGACAGACAGAACAAAGCCTCTCCAGGCTGCTCTCCAAGGACACCCAGCCCGGCCTAGGCCCAAAATGTCTAACCCAGCATCTTGAGAAGGGGGGCAAGCTGAGGGGAAATTACATCATTAGCTAAAGTTTAATTGGTGAAATTGGGTTGAGATGCAAATGGACCAAACCTATAAAAGTGTGAAGAACTCGTGACTCGGGGTCCATCTTGGGTGTAGCCTTTGGCCTGCCCAGGGTGTACCTCTGAAGGCCTTTCAAATAAATATCCACCTTTATTCCCTTACTCCTGTCCAGTCTCTGTTTCTAGGCTGGCCTCTTTAGGCATCAGGCAAAGTGAACCTCTCACTTCATGCTCTGCATTTCCCGGGGCCACGGACAGATTGTGCTGGGTGTTGCTGTGGTGAGGCCCTGTGTGTGAAGATGTGCACAGCACTCCCAGCCTCGTCCCTCCCCAGAGCCCTCACACAGCTCTGATTAAAAACCACTCTGGATGTGCAGCAGCACGAGCAGAGCGGGTTTGCAGTGCTCTGGATGGTGCCAGCATGGGCACAGAGCATCTGGAAGGGCACATCCATGGTCAAACACGCTGGAAGTGGGCTCTGCTCTTTCTTTGCCTAGTGGAGAGCAAAGGCTGAAGGAGCACAGACAGGGAAGGGATGGCCACCAGCTCAGGGCCCTGGCCACTGGTGAGAGTGTCATCAAAGGATCCCCAGGAGAGCTGGCATGGCAGGGCAGGACTCCGGAAACAACCCACAGCCCAGTGGGGGCCTCTAGGCTACAAAAGATATGATTTTTGTAGTTTTTTTACTTAATCTCAATAACTATAAATTGAAACAATGTCTGTTTTTTTTCCAGCCCTGTGGAGCAGTGCCAATATCCTCTAGGTCTTTCTTCTATTTCTGCAGAAATCACAATATCTTCTATAAAGTCTAGACACAATTTTCACAATGTAAGCTCTAATTAGGCACCAATATTGCTGTTTCCAGAACAGACATCTGTTGTCAACAAAGCAACACTGTGCATCTGGAACAACTTAATATATTATTTGAATAGGATTTTAGTTTTAGATAAATACAAACTTAAATTCAATTCTGCAGATACAAACTTAAGTCCGGTGCTGTGGATATAGAAAATCTGTCTGCCTCAGACAAACAGAATTGCTGAAATGTTTTGTCATTTCTTTAGAACTCTCTTGGAATAATGTTGGTTTTCCCTCCATACACAAAGCACAGAATAAGATTGGAAGCTAAGTTGTGAAAACAACCAAATGTTATGCAAAATGAAATCAATGACTTCAACATTGATGATTATGATGACATGGAAAAAGATCATTCAGCCGGCCAGAAGGAAAGGTTGATTGGAAGGGAAATAACCAACTACCTGTGGCAATACTCCAAATGGAAACACACCAAAAAATGCACCGTAGGAAATCACCAGATACCTACCTGCTCAAGTTGTGCTTCAGGACCTGTGATATCCATTGGCACACTCCCAAACTGCTCCTCGGCAGCAGCACAATGCCACAGTCATGTGCAATTGCTGTTGCATGGAAGGTTATTGTTTCCATAAGGTGGCTACAGCTGTTTTCCTACCATTCCTTGCAAGGCTTCATAGTGTGAATGACATCACAGTATTAAATCTTTTTTCTTACTCTAACTGCATAGAGGAATAAAATTGGGATTATGCATGCTGGCACACACACACGCACTGCATCTACAGGTCATAAAAGCAACAAATCCAGTAAATTGCTGTCACCGTTTTGCCAAGCAAAAATGAAACACATCATCACTTCCATAAAAAACAAATCTACTAAGTCCTGAAAGTCAGTGCTGTATTTATATAAAAAGTGATCTAAGTATTAATCTTCACAGACGGCATGAACTTGAGAAAAAGGATTATGAATTTCAATTCTTATGCTACTGATACTTAGCAGTAGTTTAAAAGTATTCTGTATGTCTGCTGAATGTTTTTACACCATTGCAAAAGAAGTGTTGTATTACAGTTCATTACTGTTGCCCCACTCCAAATATTTATTTGCTTGGCTGGCTTTTTAGCAACAACAGGGGCAAGGAAAAAAGTGCAAATAAGCAAGAAATGTGCATTTCAGAGGGAAGAAGGGAAAAGTGATCTTAAGCAAGAATTGTGACCTATTGGAAAGCAAAGATTACTCATACATGGATGTCCAGTGGGGAGCTGGGACCATATCATGGGTATGGAGACCCAGGCAAGCAGTGAGAATTAAACTGAACTGAAAATAGCAGCAGAGAAATCAAAATCAATGGTTAGATGGGGGCAAAAAACACCAAACAAGAAAACCATCCACAGAGAGCACACAGGATAAGAGGAAGGACTGGGAAAACAAAATTTAGGAGGGTACCAGAAGCACAGAGAAACCCTTCTTAGGGTAAGAAAAGCTATCTGCCATGCATAAGACTCCCCTGGCACTGAAGTTTGGTTATGGTTTCATGGAGACACCTACAGTGATTTTATAATGTATAATTCAGATGGGAAGGAAGAACACAGTTGAAAAAAATACCAAAATTACCAAGCTCAAGGTGTTGATCTGGAAAAAGCATATCCTAAATGCTCTGCTCTCATAACTCAGCCACCAAACTCATCAGTTTGGTGACTACAAATGCACAGACATCGTAAAACAAGAAGAAAGACTAAGAATTTGAGCTTTGCTTTCCTCCAGAATGCAAAGTTTTCCTATGACGCCAGATGCTTGCTAAGATTATTGTTTTTGTAGTTGCACTAATCTTCTCTGAGATTTGCATTCACATTATTATTTGTGGAAGAAAGAAGAATGACATCTTTAGGAACAGAAAAACAAAACAAATTCAGGGAATTTATTATCATGGTCTATTAACATAGACAGATATCTCAAGAGCAAAGCAAGAAGGCCTAAGGGAGGCACTTCAACATTTGAATTTTCAGGCTCAGTCTCCATTTGCAGGAGTTTGCTTTGGAAAAGCTTTTTGGAAAAAAAAAAATTAGAAAGAGACAGGAAGATTTGCTCATTAGCAATTCCTGCTGAAGCTGCATAAACCATAGATTTATAATGGCAATGTTTTCTGCTTCCACAGATATGACAAATATATAGCTTGTAATTACTAAAATGAGATATAACTAATGACACAGTTGAGTTTTAGATAATGAGATGGTATCTTGGAAAGCATAATTACAGGATCAAGGGTGAATTTGAGGCCATTTCAGTGCCACTGCTTTTCTAATGGCTCCCAGATTTCCACTCATTGATATAATAAAAGCATTTGAGTTAAGACGCAGTAAAAATTCAAGTTAAGCTTTCTTCACATTTCTGAAAATGCCCCTCCATAGGACTGACTGAAGAACAAGGCTGCAGTGCCAGTAAAAGAAGTGGGGTGTAGCAGAAATTGCAGTGTCTGCCAAGGTGGAGAAATGAGAGAGCAAAACCAAGGGAAAACGAGGAGGTGAGACCTGCAACACAGTACTACCACAATCGTCCTCATTTTCCAGCCCCACTGAGGTGCACTGGCACAGGAGACCAAAGACATTCAGCCGAGGGCGGGACTGAAATCATGCCATATTCAACAGCTAAAATAGCTTTAGTGGTTCAAGTCCAAAATTAATTAGTTGTTGAAAAACAAAGGCAGTAAGACCAACCCTCTTTGAAAACTCATGGCAAGTCTGAATTATGACTGCATTGTACAGTAAAGAGAAACAACTGCAAAACAGAAACTGCGATTACAAAGCACCTTCCTGGCTGCCTTTATAAACTCAAAACTCACAGTGACGTTCTGGTTTGGGGGAAGTCCATCAGGACCACTTTGCACTCTGCATTGCACCATTCCTACAAAGGCAGGTCTATTATTTTTCATAAGTAAAATTTACTTTTCCTCTTGGCTGGGATGACTGCATATGGTGATTTATCTTCATCTGTAAAAACACCTCCTGACACTGCTCCATGACGTGTCCTCTAAATGATGGTGCTTTCCACTCTTCCATTATCTCTTTCAGAGCACATCAGTGCTCCTCCACGGGGCTCTCATCCTGCTGTTCTTACTCAGGCAAGACTCCAGCAATGCCTCTAGGATTCCCATATGAGCACACTCACTGCACACAGGAGACATTTTATTCCTCTATTATTGAAAAACTAAGAGGGAAACAGTTTTCCCTTTCCCACTTTACAGCATTGCATTCAAAAGCCACAAATATAATTAAGTGTTGGCTTCAAAGGCCTTCCTCTTGATTCCAGTCTCTCTCCCACAGTTCCTCTGGCATGGTGGAAGATTATTTTATTAATTTTCCATATTAGAGACATTTTTTTACCACAAGAAACTGGACTAAATCATCACGTAAGTGAACCAGAGAGTCTGCTTACAAACCTAAAGTGTCCAGGGCAAGAGCTCTCTCTGTGCCTGATGGCAAAGTACTGAGAAAGGGCACCCTGTGGGAAACGGGTCTGAAAGCAAACCTGGCCTTCAGACAGAAGGAGCCACTTCACCAGGACATGAGGCAGAACCAGCCAGGACTGCTGTAAAGGGCAGCCAATGTTTTTCAGGTGTGTGAACACTAGTATATGAACAGTACTAATGATACCAAATTAGCTAGTCCCTCTTGGAGCATCCAGCCTGGTTCACTGCCAATTTATTCCTTTTTGTCATTTTGCATTCTGCTTTCTCTCTCTCTCTCCATCTTACACAGACCCACTTTAACACATAAGCTGGCTAAAGACAAGTGGGACAAGTTTCAGGAACTGCAGCTTTAATGCTTGTGCCAAGCTCTCCTCCTTGAGTTCCTCTTTATAGTTTGAACAAATAGTTTCCAACTAGTCAAATGGTTTTGGTTTTACAAACATTTAATAAAAGTTTAATTAACTGAGGAAAAGGGACAAGAATGGGAGAATTATGAAAATGGAAATATTTTCTGTGAAGCACAACTTCCTTTTGAAGAGCCTTATAAAAACAGTCACTCCTTGGGATCAAGATTTCTGCAGAACTGCTCCTTTGTGAGCTATTGAGAAAGCACAAATCTAGAAAACACATTACAGTCATCTTGCATGTGGTTAATTTCCCTGAATTTTCAAGCATAAATGAATCCATAAAGGGCAAAAAGTAACCAACCTCACTAAAAAATGTAGAACTACTTTAGACAGATTATTTTCTATGTTACTGACATTTGCATAGTTTTTTGGAACAGCACAGAATGTATGCTGGAGGGGAAAGAGGGAATAAGCTGTCTGCATTTTCCCTGCAGTTTGTCAATTTTATCACTTTGACCACACCATATTCTAAAGCAGCATCAGCATCATCAGCAACTTTTGCAGTACATCTGGTTTTTTGCAGGAGGTCTTTTGAACTCATGGAAAAGTATCCACTGGTAACTGTATAGTCCCAGCTATGACTCATTACCACTTCTGGAGATGTACTTTTTGACATCAACAACAGTGATGTTGTACCTATAAAACAGATTAATGGCTGGATATGCTGATTAACATCCCAGTGTGAGTCCTTACACAAAAATAAGCAATCCAGAGGAGCTGGAACATTTACAAAGCTGGAGCCAACACTGTGTTGCTTATTCATATTTAACACATTCAGCCCATTCTAGGTGTCCCCTCACACCATGTATTCATTTATTAATCTAACAATCCATCTTTTGCTGCTGCACAATATTTTTTGCCCATATTCAGCCAATATAGCTGTTGCTATCACTTTGCATTCTTGTCATCCCTCATGCTAAACATGTCCTTTAACTCATTTTCCAATGTGTCTGTCTAGAGAACCATCTCACAGACCACAGCCACTTAATTCCAGTGTTCAGGCTTTCCTCTGGCATCACCATCCACTCAGTTGCTGTGTGACTTAATTTCCTGTCCCACTCAATCCATCCGTCTTTATTTCCTAACAATTTCAAGCACCTTCCAACCAGTTCCCTATTCTCTAAAGATTATTCTTTTGACTATTCTAGGACCACATGTTCCATATGCTAATCTTGACTATTCATGACATATATATGTATATAATACACATATTTATATATAAAAATATATTATAAGGACATCTATATTAATATACACATATAACACATACATGTACATATTAACCTGCTCATTTCCACAAATGTGCCTACAGTTCTCCAACAATTACCCCCAGAAATTCTGAGGCACCAACCTTGGAACAGGTCTCTGAGACATCAGTCTCAGAAACTTGTGACAGCACACTACTTGATGGATCACTTAGGGAGAAAATGATTCATTTTATCTGAAATTATGGACTTTGCCTCTTCATCAAGGAAAAAAGCCACTGCTTGAGCAGAACAATGAGTAGTCACATCAATCAGGAAGGCTGGTTTCCCTGCAAAGACATGAATGTTTAAATGACACAAGCTTTTCAATATCAGACATGTGCAAACAGGAACTTAGAGAACACTGAAAGCTGTTGAAGAATTCTCAACAGCTGAATGACACCAGACACAAGTGCTACAGAGGAGAAAGATGAGTAAGAAGGGGCACTTCTGTATCATAATTAAAGTGAAGTCAGCTGGCACACAGCACTGCACAAGATCAGTGTGTTTGGAAATCTGAAAGGCCACCCCTGGGAATCACAAAGAGCACTGCAGAGCAGACATGCCTCTGAGTCAGGGGAAAGGTAAAGAGCTGCCTGTGTGCATTTGGGGATCTCCACAGTGAGGGATACCTGTTCTAGGGGACCAGGAAAATGTGTCTTCCTGAGACAAGACATCGCATCACAGTCAGAGCACAAGGGGAAGGCAGATACCATGCACAAGGAGTCCTCTGAGCCTTGCAACCTACAGCAGCTGAGCTCCCAAAGTCCCTTTCTGAAGGGTTTACAAAAGGTCTGCATCAAGTGTCACCTTCGTTTGGATTTGAGGAAAAACAGTTCCCATGTTTGGGAAGTGCAAGAGGATGGGAGCACGGATCCAGGCATGGCTGATTGCTGCATCCACATAGGGAAGGGGCCCAGCTGGGCTATGTCTTCTGTCATGAGTAATCCCCTAATGCCCCCACAAAGGAAAAGGAAGCTGGAGATTCTTAAGATATTTTGCCAGTTAGAGATGGGGAGCACTTCACACACAGCCTGGTGGTAGCTGTGTTCCACACCCTGATAACCAGTTCTTGCTCTGACTTGCAAGGATGAAGCCCACAGCTACAAGGAAGAATATCTCTAAAAATAGGAGTGGAAGCCTCCAGCACAGCAAACAGGGAATCATTTCTTTAAATGCATTGCATTTGTTACAGCCTAAACGTGCCAGAGGCACAACAAACTTCTCCCCAGCTGGAGTCAGATGAGCCCCAGAGATGTCTCTGCCAGGAGCAGAAATCCAGCAGCGTAGAGGTGCTGGGTAAATTCCAACAGCACGCAGGTACCAGAGTGGCAGAGGACAGAGAAAAGGCAGGAGCAGATAAATAAGGTAGATAAGTTAATCAGGTGCTTACATCCAAGAATCAAGCCCAAATTTCCTCCAGTTTGATGAAAGATTATTTAAAAAGGACTCCTGAATTTCCCTTCCAGCCAATACACTTTATTAATAACAGTGTTCTGAGAGCCACCCTTAACACAGAGAACTGAGCTGTGGGGAATGGAGACCTGGAGGAGGCTTCATCACTTGTTCCCTGCTCCCAGGGCTTGGTTTTCTCCTTGTAAAACACAGCTAGGGCAAAACTCAATTTTGTTACAGTTAATAGGTATTAAGGGCATATGAAAAATATAAAGGATAAAGACAGAAAAAAAGAAAAGGTACACTTACAAGAAAAATATAATCCTGATATCTATTACAATAAACTGAGCAAAAAGATGTAGATCATCAGTAAACGTGCTGCTCCCTATCACTGTGTCTTTCTTCATGCACTCACATTGTAATTTTTTTTCCCCAGGTAGGTATTTAGGTAGATAATTTGGAAGAGAGCTCAGCCCAAAAGAGGACCCAGCCCATTCATAACCACTCAGAACAGCTGGGGCACCAGTGCAAGGGTGAGAACCATTAACAGGAGTACAAACACAGGCAAAACCAACCTTTCCAGTCTCATATTATCAGCCACTAAACTGCTGCCCCAGCACAGGCACCAGCTACAGCAGGTGGTTGCCATCACTTCAGTTTGATTTGAAAACTAACACCCTGCCAGAAATTCTCCAGAGAGCTGACTCCAATGGCTTGAATTAAAACAATGAAATAGCCCAACCACCTACAAAAAACAACTACCCAAACAACTGTGACCAATCCTACCGGCCCCAGAGGACTCCCCACCCATTTCTCTACAATTTCCTGAAAGGTGGCTGTAGTCAGGTGGGGGTTGGTCTCTTTTTCCAGGCAACAACTGACAGAACAAGAGGACACAGTCTTAAGCTGCACCAAGGAAAATATAGGTTGGATACTAGGAAAAAGTTTTTTACAGACAGAGTGATAAAGTACTGGAACGGTCTACCCGGAGATGTGGTGGAGTGACATTCCCTGGATGTGTTTAAAAAGAGATTGGATGTGGCACTCGGTGCCATGGTTTAGTTGAGGTGTCAGAGCATGGGTTGGACTCGATGGTCTTGAAAGTCTCTTCCAACCTGGTGATTCTGTGAGATACTGTGATTCTCTGGTCTCAGCACAGTTTATCCCTGACCAGAAAACTGGGAATAAACATATCTGCACACCACTATGCTGTAAAGAGAGGAGTTGGGGAAAAATCTGTATGCTCCCATGCACCCCAAAGTGCAGGCACTGCAGAGGGCTGAGGTTAAATATTCTCCCCTCTTTCTCCCAGGCACTGGACTCCTGTTCCAGCCCTCAGCTCAACCCAGCTGTGCCAACAGAGCTCTTACAAGAGCCAAACTGCAAATCAGGTATGATCCACCCTGAAAATAACCTCTGATTTCCTAACCCCAGCAAAATTTGACCTTTATAACCCCTCAGCAGCACCAACAGGACAAATGCACCCCTCATCTGAGAAATCAACACACCATGGCTCTTGAGGGGGAGCTTATCCAAGGACTTATGTGAGGTCTGAACTGGCTGGCAGATCACTGGTTATTTTTAATTCAAGTACTTTTAATTTATTTTTTTTTTCAATTTTAATACAGGTATTATTTTATTTAGTTTTTAAACGTTGGACTTAAAACAAAATATAGGTTTGGAAACCCAATGAGCCCATGCTACAAAATCCATTTTCAGCTGTTCTGCACAGCTAGAATTGCCAAGGTCCCTTCTTCTGCCTTCTTCTGTCACATACTGAGCCTATTCATTCCCCACACAATCATTCAATTCCCACTTTGATTTTATTATACTCAGATATGATGCAACCGGTATTTAACAATGCATTACCATTTTCAAGGGCAAATATTTTTCTGTAATCCCAGCTATGTCATTATTCTCTTTCTATTACACATACTTTAAATGTCAAAATCCATCTCCTAGAACTAATCAAATATAAAACAAACCTAGTAGGAGAAAGTGAGATTGAAAGGGGTATTCCAGATGAAATAAAACCTTATATGTCCTTTTTAAAAATGAGACCTTGCTTATTATTTAATTAATTTTTTCAGGTTTTGAAAAGATTTCTCAGGGACAGCATTTGGAATACAAGGTTTATGCCTATCACAGCTCTGTTGAAATTACCCCCAGTTTGGGGCAGTACATGCTATATGACTAAACATTGAAGAAGAATGAACCTGTGTGTTTTAAAAGAGATGGGGAAGAAACACATTGCCATCATCTCTGGTATTAGCTTTTCACTCCACACAGGCCATTAGGAAAAGTAAAAGTACAAAGAAAATGTTAATGCAATGAATAACTATTTTATGAAAATGGAAGTGTCAACATCAGATGTTTAAGTGATTGAGATTAAGCTGGAGAGTCACATTTCCATAAATTCCTTTCCCTGTGCAGTTTGCCAGAAGTACTTTACTCTCCCAGTAGTGTTTTACTGGTGGTATAGTTGGAGGCCTGTCACTAGTGTTGTATTAATCTTACATAATGCACAAATAATTGGTTATCTTTAAATGCAGCTGTTAAATTTTATCTAGCACTGCAATACAAAACTAATTTTACATTTGTAGAACAAAAACCTTTTTGGGGGTTGGTCTTGCTTTGTTTTTCTAACAAGAATTACTAAAGTAAAGCCTCTCTTCATGTTGATGTAATTATCTTTAAAGTGCTCAGTGATTGAAATTGTTTTTTCTATTTGAAAGTTTTAAAACAGTAAACAATTTCAATACATAACTTTTATTTTTTTGGACTTTTAATCAGTTCAGAAAACATTTTCCCACTTGGGCACAGCTCAGTTTCTGACAAAGGTGGACCAACACCACAGTTCCTTTCCCAGCTTAGCACGGACAGAGTCTGGACTGGATAAAATGAGCAAACTGTTCTGGAATTCCAAAATTTCCATGCAATTCAACACAGTGAAATATTTACCTCTTTTTAGGATCTAGCTCTTTCAGGAAGTAGGGAAACACATCAAGTCTTAAGATATCTGGAGTCTACTTAGAGGCTACAGCTGGAATCTTTCTCCTACTCCCAATGTGATCAACCCATTTAAATTACCAATGAGACCCTGTGCATTGGTCTCCAAACATTGGATAACACCAGCTAGTATGTTTCTGCCCAATTCACCTCTTCCCTGATTCAGATAAGAAACTTGATACACACTTGTGAGGGTCTTCATACTTGAAATCCCCTGATTTTCTCCTATTTTGAATATTCATTGATGAAAAGTAGATTTATTTTTGTAGGATATCACTGATAAGACTACAGCTGTCTTGTTTGCAGAATGGTATTTTGTCCTGCATTTACTACCAAGTTTAAAGCTGACTTGCTTTTCTGGAGCAGCAGTGGTGTCATCTTTTGGTGCTCTCACACAGATGGGCAAGAAAATGATACCCTCTGTAGTGTTAATTAAACCTACAGGAGCTCTGTAAATATCTATTCCTCATCTTAACATGCAGATGGAGACGAGTTGAAAGAGCTGACAGTGACTTTGAGTGGCTGTTTCCCTTTCCCCTGTTCTGAGGCAGGATAAAAGCATATATTATCTGCCTTTACTATAAGTCATCCAACTGGGCTTTAACCCATAGTGTATTAATCAGTGAAGCACATTCCATGACTTCCATGAGCAACCAGCTCTAATGTTTCACAGTGGATGTAGTTTGAGAGTATTTCCAAAATTCATTATTCACTTCCCTTATTTTCCGAAACACCCAGATAATAAATCATGAAAATTTTCTTCACAACAAACCTTTACATATTGCAAAGCCACAGGAGCCCTTTGTAGTCTAAAAAACCCACAGTTTGCTCAGCCTGTCCTCACCAGTCACATATTCTGTCTCTCTCATTCTTTCCACCCTTTGAACACTTCCATTTGTCTGCAGATTCCCAAAAGATGAAGCATGTAATGTATCCCTTTAGCATAATACCCAAACCTCTGCCATCACCACTCCAAGCATTTTAGTGGCAACAAGAGGCAGCTTATTTATATCTGCATCCCATTTACAATGCCAATGGACCTAAAAACGAAGGGTTTTTCACTGTAATCAGTAAAGTCTCTGCTTAGGGGAGCCCCATGCTGGGCAGTCGATGTGGTTGCCATTGGCAGATTCCCCACTGCGAGTTCCCGCTGCGTTTACAGCTCCTTTTAACGCACACAAAATTTTCATGGCACTCCGAGCCTTGTGTGCCACAATAGAGATCTTTATAGATGTTCCCCTAAGGTGCAGTGAATCCAATTACATCACTACACCTTCTTCCTCAATAAATTTTAAGATACAGATTTGTAAGACCATCAAAAGAAGCAAGTACCACAAAAGAAAAGTATCTATATATATATTCCAGAGGTCTGTTAAAAGCCCTCTTCCTCTTCAACCTGCACACACTAGCCCCAAGTGCCTATTTCCATAGCTGTTCCCAAAGACAGACATACATTCCTCAACTGAACGAAGTCAAGGAATTTTAGGCAAAAATAAAAAGGTGTTCCAAATTGTACATTTCTTAAACACAGCTTCAGCAGATCAACAAGACAAACAGCTTCATGTGCTTCCCAGGAAAAGGTGTTTTCAGGGTATAAAATCCTAGCACCAAATACACAGAGATACAGGTGAAACAACTTCTCCCTCGTCATGTGATAACATAAAGCTTCATTTGCTGGTTTCCACACAAAATTTACACACACAGTTGCCATAGTATCCAAAGGAATGGGAAGCACTAATAAAAAGCAGAAATTCCTAGGACGGAGAAAGATGATCCTGTGTCACTTTAAAACCAGTTGAAGTTATTATTCAGCTACAAAACCAGGCAACTTCAGGGGGAAAAAAAATTTTTAATTGACATGCTAAAATAATTTATGGTAGCAGTTTATGCACTTGGGAAGATCTCTATCTGAGGTTTCAACAAGTGAGTTTTGTGAAGCTCTTATTTATGGAAAAATAATATTTTTTAAACAAGCAAATTAGGCAGGGTCACCTGGCTTTCACACCAGAAATTCCACAATCTGGAATTGAACAATGCACTTGAGCATTTCTAAGATTATATTTGGCAGTTAAAAAATATACACAGATTGCACCACCCAGACATGTACAGCAAAATCACACCTGAAAACATGCCAGGGGCAAAGAAGCAGCAAAGGACGAGGCAAAGGAAGAAGGCAGCCAGCAAGGACTAGAAAAATAAGCAAGCTGAACATATTGGTGTTTGGGGCTACCTGTCCTTACTCAACATTAACTTAACTTCTCTCTCTAATCATCTTCTCCCTCTTAAACTTGTACTTAAAACGTGCTGCATGTTTTGACACCTTCAGAAAAAACACTGAAATTTCAGTGGAAATGGGAGTGTCCTCCAAGTCAGCTCAGTTTTCAGCCAGCTCCCCTCCATGCACACCTCCTGGGTTTAGAAGAGGCCAAACTTCTGCAGAGCAGTTTTGGGGCTTCTCAGGGGCCCAGCACTGCTCATGTGGCAGAGATTTAGGTCCCCTCATTGCTCACCAAAGCGTGCAATGCATGCTCAGAGTTATCAGTGCAAGAGAGAAAATTATAGAGAAATTGATGAGAGACTTGTTGATGAACATAAATTAAGGAAAAGGCCCTTAATCTGCCAACTCTGTCTCTTGGAACATGGCAAAGTAAAAGGTGGCACATCGAAAAATATAATTACCTACCTTCCAGCTGAAATAAATTATAAGCTCTTAAGCCTACCTGACAGTTCTGAGGCCTGTAGAGCAGGAAGTAAATGAAAGGTAGCTGCTCTGCTGGCTAGACAGTTCTTAAATCTCACCTCATTCTTTTCTACACTTCTTAAAATTACAAAAGGGACTAGAGAGTCTTCCTGAAAAATCATAATACAAAGTACAACAAGCCCAGCAAGAAGAATGTTCTGACACAAGTCCTGCATCTCTTTTGCACCTATTTTTCCTTCAATTGAAGCATGTGATTAATAATTTTGGGAGATGACTGGATGGGAATGCTCTTCCTTCACTGCAGCACCAAGTCAGCACCCAGACACCGCAGTAAACTCAGTTACACACTGAACAAGGGCAGTTCATCCCCCTCAGCCTTATCCATGGGCAGTGGGCAGGGATAAAACACCTTTTTCATTCAGAGCTGTAAAGAAAACTCTCTCAGGGAGCCTAAAAGGAGCTTTATCTTCCAAACTGAGCAAATAAGCAAAGGATAATTATTGTACCTGGGCCTCAGCAAGCATGCAAGAAAAAACAGCCCGGTGGAGCTCATGGATTTATGGTGGCTGAGGAACTGTGGTCCTCATGTATCTCCTGGCAATTAAAATACTGATTTATTGTTTCACTGACTTGTGCTTGGATTTACCTTTCTCACCTTAATTTCTGCAAATTCCTTGATGTGTCAGCTATTTCCCAATGGGACTGAGAAGCAGGAAAGAGGAAAGAAAATGGTGTTGAGATGCAAAAATGAAATGGTTGAAGAACTGACAGAAACCTGGGGAAATTAATTATGAAAGTGTCATCAAAAATGTCTTGGAGAATAGAGTCACACATTCTTTTGCTAAAGAAGGGCTATACTGAATCAGGAGAAAGAAGAGAAAGCAACTTTCAACATTTCACGTGAGGTGGAAGCTAATCAAAATACAGCCATGAAGATGGTACTTCTCTTAAATGAGTTTCCCTTCAGCTTGTCAAAATGGTAATAATTTTAAGTAGGGTGTACTTTGCAGTTTGATTATCACTGGGTTTTGTTTTGTACTTTGGTGATCTTTATTTAAGTGTAGGTATTAGCCTAGGTAACATAACCATGCTTCTCCTCTTAAGACTTATTTTTACAAGACACTAGAAATATTAACAAAAACGTTTGAAAAGTCTAAAATTAGTGGGCATAGCAAAACTTCTAAATAAAGAGTATGAGTGAATATTTCAACATTTATGGTATACAAACATAAATTAGATTCGTTGTTCCAATAGATGCCTGGACTTGGAACCACAAGGTCACAGACTCCTTTCTCCTCCACGTGCTCTGAGCTAGAGACATCAGTGTTCATTACCTGCTGAATAAAACTTCAAAGAGCTGTTAAGAAAAGGGCAAACCAGGCTTGCCTTTCCAAAGGAAAAACTGGGGGCCTGAGCTCCATCTCATATCAGATCACCAAAGACAGAAGCCCAGCATCTGTCTGAACTTCAGAAGGGGAGTCCCAGGGGACTGAGGAGAAAATAGAAAATAATGAAAAAGTCAGGGAATACACACTGCTTGTGTAACCTGTGAAGAGTAGGAGTATAAAGAAGTCATGCTCTGAGAAACAAAGCCTTGTCCTGTAGTAAATCCAATTTTTTTTTTTTTTTTAATTCTCTTCATTGGAACAGAGCTAGTGTACTGTATCAGATTATAACTTCTCCAGGAATCAGGTAAGTGAAATAAAGGGCAGGAGAAGTTTTGTACCTGCCCGGTGCTTAGCCAGTTCAGACTGAAACTCCAGGTGATGCTCATGAGCACCCACATCCTGCTGCTAAAAGAGCACCTGAGGGAATGGCTGAAGTTGTGTGAGGGGAGGTTTAGGCTGGATATCAGGAACAGGTTCTTCCCCCAGAGGGTGGGTGGGCACTGGCACAGGCTCCCCATGGTCACAGCACCAGCCTGACAGAACTCCAGCATTTGGACAATGCTCTGAGGCACACGGTGGCACTCCTGGGGCTGTCCTGTGCAGGGCCAGCAGCTGGACTTTGATGATCCCTATGGATTCCCTCCAACTCGGGATATGATATTCTATTCTACTCTGTTCTTTTCTAACAGCAGAGTTTTCAAAGTATGCACCTTGAAAAGGAGGATAATAACACATGGTTACCACTCATTAGCAGCCACCTCTGAGGACATAAAAGAAATAAAAAGCAATGACCTAAGGAGAGGAGAGAGAGAGAGATTATCAGAGGTGCCACCAAACGGTCTGGCTGACGGGAAGGTGACTTCCAGTGCAAGCTCAGGTCCGTCTCCTGGACCAAAAGAGATAACAGCTGAGTCTGAACACCCATAAAAATGACTCGTTGCCGTGGCTATGAAAAGGAAAGAACTCGCTTTCCTCAAAAGCATACTTGAACAAGAGGACAAGCTGCCATGATTGCAAGCAATACAGAAATACTAAGGTTTAGATGTTAAAAATGGTTTTCAGTGTCTAAATCAGACACCTTTATCCAGCTCACCCTGTGTCAGTAAAGTCAACAATTTTGGGTTGCTCTGAAGAGAAGTAACAGGAGAGCTACAACATTCATTTTTTGATAGAACTCATCATCTCTCATCTACCATTCTTCATTAGCTAATTTCAAAGCAAATTGCAAAAAAAGTCCACAACAAGATAATGATGGCTCAGAGAAAGAGGGGACTTGTCTGTCACGAGGAGGTAAAATATGGGGAATTTCAAGAGTACAGGGCTGCCTACTTTAGTAATTTTTTGCTTGTGTGTGCCTGGCAAATCTGATTTTTAGTTTTAGTGCACAAATGTCCTCTGTCTCTTCTGGGATTTTGCTTTCAACTGCAATCCTTAATTTCATGAGATGATTGTAGAGGTATACGTGGATAAGAAGTTGTCATAATAATTTCCAAATATTCAAATTTGTTCTCATGAGGAGGAAATCAAGCCACAGCAGCTTTTCACACAGAGTGAAGCCAGAGCATTTAGTGCTTATGTACAGCCACAGGTATCTATGGTAACAGCAAATTCTATCACATTGCCGCAGCACTCACGCTTGTTCCTGCCTTGCCTTTTATGTGATACACCGGCTGGGTCTGAAGAGTCCCACGAGAGCACCCAATCAATGCCTCTCCCAAATGACAATTAAAATGGAGTATCCTATCATGCAGCAGGTTTTCCAGAGCTCAGTATTGAGGCAGGAAACACCTGCCCTTACACCTTCTGAAAGGATTTCCAAATATTAGAGTGCCTTCTGGTAAGTAGCTCATTTTTTATTGACTTTTTTTTTGACATACAGTTTTTACCTCCTCTAACCTGACTTTTTCTCTCTGTTGAAGGTACTTCCCTTGGCTCTGCCTTTATCTGTGCACACACCCACACCTACCAACACCAGAAACGCCTCTGTCCCAGAGTAACCACAGCTCCTCTTAACCCCCATATCTCCCCTAGTACTTTTCTACTGTTGAATGAAATTGCTGTTCCAGATCCCTGCTATCACAGACAGCGGCGGTTTCTGCTTCTTTCTTCCAGGACTCAGCACTGACACATTATTATAGTTGTCATTTCTGCTGCTTCATCATGTCACACAGTCATGCCTATTTGTCAGTCCTTTATTACCCTTACATCTCCCAGAGCTTTACTGGCCTTCCCCCTCTCAGCTCTGATTTATTTATCTTGGATTACAAGCCCTAAATTCATTAGCTTGTCCTTTCATGGATTGAATCTCAAAGGAGTTTTTTTGGCTGCTCTTGGGATGTCTCTAGATACCTTTGAATTTTTTTTTCCCTTGGCATTTAGAGAGTCATCTAATTTACTGTAATCTGTCACTTTTGATACAGCACTGTTTGTTCACTCTTTGAGATCATCAAGGGACATATCAGCATCAGGGGAGAAAAAAAAAAAAAAGAGAGAGAGATGATGTTATTGGAACTCCCTTCAAATCACCTTATGAGTGAACAGAACATCCTCTTTTCCACACAGCTGAAGCTGCTGAAGCATTTTATGAATATTAATCCAGAGGAGGCCACAGCTAGAGCTCACAGACTCCACGGCCGTTGTCCAGAAATCCTCGTAGAGAATTCAGACATATGATTTTGCATTTAATTACCCCGATCCAGAAGATGAATAAGAGAAAAACAGATTTTTAAAAAGTGTAAGCTCGGAATTGAAAACAACAACTCTGTATTGAATACATTTCAATTTCAGTTGTCAAAGCAAGGTCCTGTAAGTCACAAGAGGGTATTTTCTTAAATATTCAGGAGCAGAAATAAGTCATTAACTCTGTACATATCAATGATGTTTAGAACTCCTTAGGAATAATTGAGGAATTCTCCAGGGCTTGCCATTTAACCAGTTACGAGTTACTGCAGTGGGAAACACACCCTACAAGATGGTGTTCAACGTGCAGTGCTTATTACGTGCTCTGCATTTTGAAATGACACTCCAGGAGATGGGGAAAACCATGCATTTTCAGAGATAACTGAAAAATTTCCAAGATGCAAATATCTTGCAACTGCAAACAATATATAAATTAAAACCAAAGCCAAGAAACCGTCCAAGATAAGTGACAGAACAGAACACATCTTTCTGAATATTAGAATGACAAGATAATAAATTATTTTCAGTGATAGACCCAGGCAGGAGCAAACACACGCAAAAATCTTAAAATAATCTCGGATAATTGACAGTGGCTTAAAAATACTTTAAAAATGTTCATTGTTCACCTGGTCAGAATGGTGATTAGCAGATTATGAAACTGCATCCAAATGTTGCCAAGCTGTAAGTTCAGATCCCCCAAACTACTCCAGAAACTACTAGATTTGTACAAACTAAATGTGAAAGAAGTTTTATGTTCTCTCCTCAAAACTGGAGAAGAGACTAAAACCAAAATCTCACAACTGGTGACAAGCTAGGCAAGAGCTAAACACCTCTGTCAGCAGACAAGGTATCAGGAATAGCAGAGTGCATGGTTCACCTTCCATCTTTTATAAGAACAACCACGAAAAAGCAATTTCCCCAGATTTTCTACAAAATATTTTGGGCTTCTGTTCTATCGAATAGTAAACTACTCTTTTAATCATAATCCCAAATGACAGGCACTATATAGTGCTGATGTTTACTTCATTTCTCCTCATTACTGACCATCTTAGAATCATTACCCCTTCCTCGGTATTATTTACACAGCCCATTATTTTCCCACCAATCAGAGCAGACCCACAATTCTCCAAAAGCTTGTTTAACTAATAGGTGAAAATGTTATTTACTGACTCCTTGTACCAAGCCTGGCAGTCTGCAAACCAGAGCAGACACAGTTCTCAGCCCACTTTGCCTAAGCGTGCATGACACCGACAATGAGGAGCAAAATAGCATTTCAGTAAAAATAGATATGAAAATGCAACTGCCATGGCTTTCATGAGTTTGGAGAGTCCAAGCTGTCAAGTGCCAGTAGGGTGTAAGGCAATAAACATCTAGAAAAATCAAGCTTCTGCCTACCCAGTTCATTTGCTGCTCAAGTACTTCCCCTGCAGCACACGGCGTAAGTGGGACATTAAGTCAGGGAAAAAAAAGAAGAGACATGACAAAGAGCAGGCAGAAGAACAGCAAAGAGAACAAGTTGTTATTTCACTACGGATTTTTTTATTCAGCTTTTCTTCCAAGGAAGTCTAAAAGTAACATTTATCTCTGTAAAGTCACATTGCTGTTCTGGGAAGATATTCCTAAAACCCAGCAGTGTCCCAGAATTTGGCAAAAACAACGCAGAAACAAAAAACAAAAAAATCTGAACCAACAGTTTGGAAATATGGCCCTGCCCTCATTGTGTGTTCAACAACGTTCTCTTACTCACACATTCAACCTAACCTATATGATCTCTGTCTTCAAAAATTTCATAAAATTCAGAATTAAATGATTCTACAATAAATCGTGGGCCAGCCATTTCCAGAGATCACACCTCAATCCATCTTTTCTGGAATGACGTATACCACCTCCTTGAACAGCTCTTTTTTATGTCCTGAAGGAAAAACAATGGCACTGTTTCTTCATTCAGTTTTAGCCAAACCATTGGTTGGGGCGTTAACTAAATGTGCCTTTTCTGAAAGTGAAGTGCAGAGAGGCAGGGGTAAAGCTGCACAGGAACACCCAGGCACAGCCTTTGGCTGATAAGGTATCAAATACCTGCCCAATGCTGGTAAATTGGCGGAAGCAGCTTGGGGAGGGTTTCAGTCCCAGAGCTGAAAATCAAAGTGTATATAAAAGCCATAGGATTGTGAATTCTGCATTTCAGGTCAGCCAGAAAAGCATATAGAATCTTCTTAGGGGCTCTCAACGCCTCGTTTACTCAAAACCATGAACTCTACACTCAATCCTAAACATTGTATACAGTGCACAGGCTTTAAACACTCAAGAGAACACATAGCACACGCTGGAAAATCTGTGGTTTTCTAAACCACAGACATGGAAAGCCGTCTACAGAACCATTTGAAAACTTGGTTTGAAGCATACAGACGTGGTGGAAAATTCCTGCACAGCTTGCCATCCAAAAGTGTTCTCCCTTCTACAATTTCTGATAACCTAATGTGCCTGGCAACGGATCATTCCCAGGCAGAACACTGACACTCCATATTTATTGTGCCCAGAAACACAACAAGTAATTCTCAGTCATGGGGAGCATTTAATTCCAGGGTCGTTCCAGGGCCATTTCAGGGTCAAGAAGGAATTTCTGGAGAATGACCAACCTGGCTAAGGAGGCAGGATTGAAAAACAACATAATTTTGTCTCTATCTAAGGAAGACACAAATAAGAACAGAAATTTTCTAATGTTGCTGAGATGATCTAGTTCTTAGAGGTCAAAACTAATTAGTCAAATTAAAAGCTTTTAGTCCTGCGAAGGGCTAACCTGTGAATGGAAGCATTTGGCTGAAGGTAAGGGTGCCTCAAATAAAGTGAGTGGAGTCTTGAACATTCAGGAGATCAGGTCTGTCCTTGAGGAATTCTCCAGGAGTATGTATAAAGGGAACACCGGATACATACTTGCATATATACATACTTATATATGGGTGGTAAAACATATGTCACATATTTAAATAAAAATATATACACATATATTGATGGATAGATAGATGGATGGATATTTTAAAAATCCATTTTAAAAAGCTTTTGCTTGGATATTTCAGTTCAATACCAATTTCAATATCATCCTTTACCTATAGTGGAACCAAAACACAAAACATTCAAACCAACTGGTGTTTAACTATTCAGCTCTTACATTCCCCCAGTGGCAGCAGTATATAACAGATTTTTGCGATTACAGACTTAATAAATCATATTTTATATCAGTGCTACATTGCAAACCCTCATTGGATTTATCGATTTGTTCTTTTTTCCTTAGGTCAAGTTAAAACTTTCTTGTGCAGATAAATATAGATTCAGAGCTAAAAAACGACCTGAAGCACATTCAATTTGAGGTTCCTTTCTCCATACTGCGTTGTAGGTTATGCTACCTCATGGCCAAAATTGAGAAGCCAAAATCCATCTTCAGAGATAATTAAAAAAATTCAACTGTGAAATGAAACTATCAGCATGCCACCTTTTAACTAACAAGATTAGAGCTACAAAAGCTGTGAGTTTATACAGGTCTCACCAGTGTAAGTCCCTGTGGAACCGAAAGCTTTATAAAGGATTTCAATGCAAACCCACAATATCTGAGCATGCCTGAAATACACAAAGCAAGTTATTTTATTTTATTGAGGCATCATACCAGGAGACACCACCAGATAGTCCAACACGACCAAAAACAAAGACTTGTAGGAACAAGGACTTTAAAGGCTGTCATTTCATCTGCAGCACGCTCCTGTAACCTCATTTTGTGCACTTGCTCTTAGTGGGTTCAGTGATATAGTGAAATAAAATGCACAAAACAGGGTTTTTCCATATCCCACTTGGGCCAAACAGCACCTACTCAGCTCTTGCAAACAAAAAGCATTATGGAAATAAATGCTAAACCAGTGCTGAATCACTTTATCAATTACCACTGGTGCCCTAGCCAGGCTTCTCATCTTACTCATGAGAAGCCAAATGCTTTACTTCTGCACAAGGGCTCACTGGATCCATCTCAAAATTCTGAAAATTGAATTTTCATCTTTGATTTTAAAAGTAAAATCCAATCCTTCAACCCTGTATATATGTTAGAAGGAAGGTTTCTATTCCTAAAAATCTTTAGCTTGCAAAACATCTTTTTAATGATAGATATTCTGGAGCTCCTGGAGAGTCTGAGCCAGCTCAGGGTGCTGCTCTTAGTGTGACAAGAGGCTGAGGGCCCTTGGTTGGTTTGGTCCAGAAGGAAGAATGCATTCTGATGGGATGTGAACTCACTGCACTTGCAACACTGCCAGCTAGAGGGGATCCACCGCCAAAAAGTTGTAATTTTGTAGAAGTTTGTAAAAGTCGCATAGCTCAACACATGCAGCCCTCAGCACTCACTCCTGTAGTGGACGGGGATAAGCAGTCCCAGAGTAATCCTAATGGGCCAGCATTTCCTCTCTGGGCTCCCACTGCACTGCTGTAGTTCTGTAAATAACCTCTGGTGCTCTGAAGTTTAGTGCACAGATGTGAGAGGCCACTGATACCAGCCCTTGAGGCAGAGAGTAGTGGAGCTAAACAAAGATCAGCAGCTAGAAATTACTGTTGAGGGAAAAGCAAAACTGGGATCACACAGAAAATCTTTACCATCTCATAGAAAATCCCTCTTACAAAAGGCTTGTGGCTCTCCAGATGCCCCTTCCAGCCCTTCCTGCAGATGGGCATCACAGCTGCTTCCAGTCAAGGGGCACCTTCCCAGCTGGCCAGCACTGCTGGTAAGGGATGGGCAGTGGCTCAGAGAGCTCTTCCAGCAGCTCCCTCAGCACCCTTGGGTGGGTCCCATCCAGCCCCAGATACCTGTGCATGTCTAAGTGGTGAAGTAGATCATTAACCCCTCAGATTATTCATTCTGCTCCCCATCTCTGCCTTCCCACTCAGGGGGCTGGACACCCAGAGAACAACAATTAAAGACTGAGGCAAAGAGGGCATTAAGTACCTCAGCCATTTCCTCATCTTTTGTCACTTTTCCCCTTGCATCCAGTAAAGGTGGAGATTCTCCACAGCTCTCCTTTTGTCACTGGTGTAATTATNCCTTGGGTGGGTCCCATCCAGCCCCAGATACCTGTGCATGTCTAAGTGGTGAAGTAGATCATTAACCCCTCAGATTATTCATTCTGCTCCCCATCTCTGCCTTCCCACTCAGGGGGCTGGACACCCAGAGAACAACAATTAAAGACTGAGGCAAAGAGGGCATTAAGTACCTCAGCCATTTCCTCATCTTTTGTCACTTTTCCCCTTGCATCCAGTAAAGGTGGAGATTCTCCACAGCTCTCCTTTTGTCACTGGTGTAATTATCGAAACTTTTTTTTTTTTTTTTTTTACAGCAACAGCCAGATTAGGTTCTAGTTGGGTTTCGGCCCTTCTAATTTTCTCCCTGCATGAACTCATGACATCCTTGAAGTCCCCTGAGTTGCCCACCCCTGGGGCACACCAGTACAGCAGGACAAAGCACCCCGGGAGAAACCCCTTCCATCACCTCAACCTGGGGACGAGCCTCATCCCCTGCACCATGGGCACCCACACACCCCTTCCTCCAAAAGTCATAAACTCTCTTTTTTTCCCCAAGTTCCATAGTTTTCCTGATCCACAATGGCTTTCCCACCCTCCTGTTTGCTGCCCATGCTGTGTGCATTGGTGCACCTCAGCTGGGCTGCTGATCCTGCCACCTTTTTGGGAGAAGAAGACATAATTTCTTTGTGACCATTCTCGGGTGGATCTGTGGGTTTTAACACATTGATAACCTTCACACCTTTGCTGCCACATGGATCTGCACCGCCGACCTCCAGAGAGAGCAGACCCAATGAACTTGGTAGCACATTATCCCTCAGTGTTGCTGTGCCCACCATCTCCCCACCCACCCTCTGGCAAGCCTGGAACATTATGGCAGGAAGGAAAAAAAACCCACTGAATCAAGGGGAAAGCAGGGCCTCCCCCATGCAGCAACACTCATTGCAAATCCCCATAAAAAATAGGATTCTCCAGAAGAATTTGAAACATAACGTCTCTTACAACTCAGAGAAACAATTACCATGGTTAATTAAGCAATCCATAATAAAAAGATTACATGCTCTGACATGCACAAGGAAAGTGTGAGCTCTCAGTACCACATCTGGCAAAAAGGAATAAACAGTTTGCACATTCTGTAATTTTAATCTTGGAATTCAGAGCAGTCAATGAACCCACTTTGGGGCAAAGGGCTTGGTAACTGGTTACCTTCACAGGGAAAGCAGGAAAGCAAACTGCTGAGAAGTCTGCAACCCCAGGCAAGCACCAGCCAGCAAAAATAACACACACAAGTGGGAGCAACAGGCTGCCCTGAAAATTAGAAGTTTAGTTTTGCTGAAGGAAAAAAAAAAGTATCCTCAATAATTTAGATGCCATCTGATACACATGAACTTTAATTCTAGGTTGCTAAGTCAGAGCTATTAAAAAACAGGGTTTCTTGAAGCTATTTAGTGACTTACATGGTTCTAATTTCAGCCCAAGTTGGCAAGGTGAACTGGGGAAAAAAAGCAAAGAAAATATCTATGTATCCATGTGATCTTATTTTTGCTAAATAAAAATTAGTTCCCACACATCAAGTCAGATTCTGAAGTGCCACACTCATTTTTGGCTCCTAGCAACTGTTACATAGATCTGGTCCAGACACAGAGCAGTATTTTTGTAAGCATTCCTACAAAAATACTCTTTTGTCTGTTCCAGTTCAGAATTGCATCAATATGAAGAAAAATAAGATTTCTCAGAAGAATCTACCTATTAAAATGTGAAATTTCATTGAAAACATGCCTATTATGGTAAATTTTCTACAGCCTCACTCAGCTCAAATCATTGGGTACTAAAAAGAATATTTGCTTTGCTTCCTTAAGAAGATTTCATCTCTTCAAAAGTGATTGAAGACCCAAGACCTTGAGCACAACCCTTTACAGGCTCTCTCCTGTACAAGCAGCTCAGTAAGACATACTTTTGCACCCTTTACATTTGTATCCCCCAGCCTTTTCTTTTATCATATATAATATTCTAAAATCACACTCCTAATCAGACATCCAATTCCCCTCGTGCTCCAGCCCACCCCCTCAAACCATCAAAAATAGAAAGATTGGGAGAGGAAGAAATGAAGCCAAAAGCAAACCTTCTCAGGCACAAATTTTGGCTCTAGTTCTTAACCATCCTTAAAGGCCACAGCCACCCGGGGGTGAAATGACAGCTCTGGGGCTTCTGCTCTGTGCACACCCATCAAACCCCAGCAGCATCAGGAATTTTGGCCAGCAGGTCAAGGAAAAGGCCAGAAAAAAAGTAAATCGTGTCCAAAGCAGAAGGATAAAGCTCATTCTCAGACATGAGATGATGATATGAAGTGCCCAGCTTCACCTTAGTGGTATGAATCACCCATTTGGCCCTCAGACAAAGTTCTCGTCTTTCTTTGCTGCTCAATGTGAAAGCACTTCCACTGAGAAAACTGCTGCACAGCAAAGTCGTGCTTCCCTGAAATCTTTCACACATTCCAAGTAAACATTCAGACATTCTACTTAGCTAAAACACATAATCTTTGTGAGGGAAATAATGCAGCACAGCTGAGATATTTCAAAATACCTGATGTTTCTCCCCAGATAAAACAGTAAGAAGAACACTTCTCGGACTAACTCAATATCACAACAGAGTCACATGAACCAGGGCAATACCAGCTCAGGAGCTTTACATTAATACTAAACTGCCCTTAAAGCTGATGGCATTCAGAAGAAGCTAGAAATGTCATGATCTGTGAACTTACAAATAAGCGAGTTAAAAAAACACATGACCAAGTCTTTCCACGATTGGTGATGGAGGGAGAATAAATTAGCAATGACATTTCAGAGGTCACGCTTAAACGACTCGAGAGTCTTCACTCCATTTACAAAAATGACAATTAGCAAAGAGACACAGGAATCAGAACTGCCTGCAGTAAGAGAACCATGAGTGTGGCACATTTTGGCAGCCCCAGGTGAGCTTTAGCAGAGCAAATGCCAGGTTACAGGAGCATCACAGTGACAGAGTGCAATGGGAGCTGCTTGATCCCCTGGATTGGTGTTATTGCCTGAGCACGGTGGTTTGGTTATCTTCACATGGTGAAATGTGCCTCTGCTCCCCTGTTCAAGACATGAACCAGCCTAATGTAGGTTTTATTTGCCATACACATGCTCCTGTCTCTATCCTGTGAAAATGTTTTCTCATGCTGTCAGTGCTAGGACCTGGCAACACAATTTCTTCCTATGAACAAGTCAGGCTGTGAAGAGCTAAATAAATTCAAACCAAAACGCAGGACACATGCCTCTGTGAAAGCCTTTTCTCAAAAGTTCCAAAGACTGGGTATCTGGAATGGAAAGCAAGACAGCAACACAGGAAGGGAGAGGAAAGAAAGAGAAAGACAGAAGGGTGGCATTTCACTGTAGGAAATGCAAAAGAGATGGGACTGAATGAGCCTACACCACATGCTGAACGTGCTACAGCTCTACAGCAAATACCAAAATATGTGACAGACACAAAGGATACAGCACGTTCCCCTCAACTGTGTGATATTTTGGAGGCAATCAGAAAAAAAAAAAAAAAATTTAAAAACTCACTTCTTCCATAAACTAGACTTGTAATAAAAGCCAGGTCCTTAGGTTTGTCAGAGTTAAAAGTGTTGGCACTCCTGAGCCACGGCAGTGCTCTCCAGAGAAACAAGGAGCACGTTACCAGCCTGCCACTGTCATGCTGGCTTTCCATGACTGCCTTTTCCAGCACACAGCACTGGGGAGAGGCACAGGATGAACTGGCAGCGCTTGTTATGGATGGTGAGGAGGGGTGACCTGGTCAGGAGCTGCTTGCTGCCACACAGCTGGACACAGCTGGACAAACTGCCCTCAGGACAGACCCTGCACACAGCCAACAAACCAGCCCTGCAACAGAGCCCTCAGGGCAGCAACAGCTCCTGAGAAGATCCTCATGTTGCCCCAAAAACAACTCTTCCCTCTAAAATACATATAGAGATGACAAACTCACCACCTCTCCAAGGGCTGACATTCCCTTAGATTCCTGGATTTATTGGTGGCTTCTAACTCCTGGCCACCCTGACAGTTTCATTTGGAGAACGAGGCTGATTTCCAGATTAGCAAAAGGAGACAGAAGTGGGGCTGGTATTTCTGGCAGTCCCCGTCCCCAAGGAGGTCTTAAGAGGCTTTTCCTATACAATCCCTGGGGAAATCCACATGGACAGGGCTGCTGGATGGACTGGCCTCACCCTGAACTGCTATTACCTTGTTCATCTCTCCCAAAATACCTGCTGGAGCCTAAGCACACTTCTCTTGGCTCTTTGTAATCCTAGCTTGCATCTACAGATGTCAATATATTCCCTCCTACCCTCTTCTCCACAGAATGATGCATATGCACAAGCCCTTACTTTTTTTTCCTCCCTCAAATTTCCACCTCTTTCCTTCCATCAAAGTACTTCTGGTCCTCTCACCACCTCCAGCACAGAATAGCGCTACATTTTTAGCATGCAGCATTTAACCTCACTATTTATGCTTTTCTTTTTTGTTTGGTCTATTACATCCAGGGAGAAAACATTTCCATTAATGGACATGGTGTCAATTCAGAGTCAGAAAATGTTAGATTTTGCAGCTGCCTCAGTTGGAGCCTCCTGACCACAATCCCACAGACAGCTTTGCTCGAGAGTAGTCTGAGCACTGCTTTGGCTCAGGACAGGCTGTGACTGTGGCAGGGCAGGACAGACCTGGCCACAGAGCAGCTGCTGCACAAATCCCAGGCACTGCCAGAGCTCTGCTGGGGGAGGAACAAGGGATAACACAATAGAGGCAAAACCAACCGTGGCTGCCAGGATTTCAGCCTCCCCAGGCTGCGGGGAGCTGTTAGCACAGACAGATAATATCCTTCTCCTTTAACACCTCCTCACTCACAGCTCCAAAGCTTTATGATGGGCACAGGGCACTACCCCTGGTCGTGAGCAGCCCTTCTAAGACAGTACTCCTACAGCTTATACCTTGTGGGCACTCTTCCCTTGCAGAGGCTGGCAGTTTCTGTCAGCAGGAGACAGCACAGCATTCCCCAGGAGCATGGGAAAGGTGAAAAGAGGAGTGCTGGGCTCCACCTGTCCCCTCCTCACTCTGCCCATTCACACACCCGTGATAGGCAGGGGGGCAAATAGAGAAGTGGCCTGGGAGGGATAATGGCAGAGCACATCCACACTCCTGTCACTGCTGGGATGCTCAGCAGCAAAGGAAAACAAGTTCAATCTATATTCAAGACATGTGTTTGGTCTTGCATACTTATAAATTCTGTGGCAAATCTTACATAGGAGAACCACACCAATTAAGCAGTTTTGCAAACACTGTGCAGATGTCTCAAAAAACCCCAAATAATTTATACTACAGTGAATACTACTTTATTGTTGTGTTTTCTGCACACTTTTCCACACAGAGCTTGAGTGCTGTGTTTCCAACCATATATATGGATTTTAGTATCTTCTGCATATGAAAAGTACCAAGATATGGGCACTTTGGAAATACGTCAAAGGAATGAGGCAAGATGATAACTGGTTAGTGCAATCCTTGAAAATTCAAGTATTCCTTAGATGAAATTACTAGATAATACAATTATTGCTTTAAGATAAAAACATTAAAAATTATATTTATTTAGGGCAGAAGCTGCAAGAACACTGGAAAACAATTATAAGTGGTTACAATCCTTGCAGGGCATTTCCTCTCCTCCCCTTTTTCTGCTGGGACCTATAAACTGTTGAAAATTTCCATCAGAACATATTTGCTGACCATTCCCACACACAGAAATGATGGTCCCATCACCCTGGCAGCGTCCAGACAAACAGGGGAGCTGCTGGGGGGTGCACAGGCAGGCCAGGGCAGGTGCCTGCTCTCGCTGCTCATTTCTTGTGTTAACAGCAATGTTCTCACTCCTCCTAATGCAGACAGGACTGCAAATTACTGTGTCATCTTCCAAATTTGAAGAATTTCACTAAATAACTAAAAGTCATTTATTATAAACTCTGTCCCAATCCTGTTAAAATTTTGATATGAACTTTAAAGAAGAGTTAAATTCTTACTCGCTGCACCACTGAATATATGGCTTAAAGGCAGCTCCTCATTCAGTTATTTTCTCTTTTTTTGCAAACGAAAATCATTCTCCATGCATGTTCTAATCACAGTACCTCTGAATTTCCTGGACAGGGTGTGGACAGCAGCAGCAAGGGAAATTTAAACAAGAAAATCATTTGCACAGGGGCTGCAAGAAGTCGGAATAGCTGTACCATAATGAAAACGTGTTGGAATGAATTCATTGCCATCTGTCTTTATTTTGCTAACCAGCTCAATCAGACACCACAAATATACTCAAACATGAGAAAAATATTTAAATTATTTGTGTTCTGTCCTTTTTCAACATGTAGCTCTCAGTGTCAGTGTTTTTGTCAGTTTGAATGCTCATCAGTAGCAGTGAATTCATTTGTGCACAGCCTTTGGGGATATACCTATGCAACTTCAAATCCACATTATCAGCATAATGCAAAAAAGCCCACAGTGAAAGTTAGAATATTACAATTGTAAAGTTGTTCAAGGAAGCATGACAAGAAAGTACCAAAAGAAACTTTGTTCCTCATTGTCAGAGTAATTAAAAAGCCCTAAAGCTTTTCTAATTGTTGGATAGGAAAAAGCTAAAAACAAAAATATCATGTAGTTCTACCACAGCATTTCTCATGCAATGCATAATCCCGTGGAGTGAGAAGGAAATGATGGAGAAAGGGGAAAGCAGAGGAAAGAAAATGGACTGTAAGAAAAATACAGAAAATAATGAGAAATTACGATGATAACAATTGATGATAACAGTTAATCAACAAGAATGAAACAAATGCAGAGTTCTGCCCTCCACAGAGCTGTGGGAATGTACCCTGGAAGCCACCTTCTCCCTGGACCCTGTTCCTCAGCCTTCACAGGCAGCCCCAGCCTTTCCTAATCCACTAGGGCAGGAAAGGGGCCAGCGAGGATTGCTGTGAGGAGAGACCACATTGCCCAGAGCCACTCCTGGGGAGATGAGAATCACCAGACAGGGTCAGCCTCAGCAGCTGCCCAGAGACAGCTCATTTCTTTCCACCCTTCACACTGAAAGGCAGCTTCAACCCTTCCAGCCTGCAGTCCGGGGAGGAGGAACCAGAGCTGGGCCATTCCCCTGGGCACGTGCTGTGCCACAGCCTGAACCTGCAGATGTTTCATGTGCTGCAGCCAGGGCTCAGCAGCACAGCGTGGCTTTGCAGAACCTCAGGAGTTATTGGAGCAGCAGTAGGAGTTACTGCTCGGGAAGTGGTGCAGAATGAAGGTTTACAGCACACAGGTGGACTCGATGATCTTAAGGGAGTTTTCCACCCTAAATGCTTCCATGATTCGATATCTACTCCAGAGCTTGGCTTTATTAAAGAAGAGGCAGAGCGTTATAAAGGTGAAACTCATCCCCTCCTCCCAGCACACCACCACACCACTCCACTGCTGTTTTCTCAAACACCAGCAGGGCAGGAACCAGCACCACACAAGCACCAAACTCTTCTTACACACACACACCCACCCTCCTCTGCTCAGCACTCTCAATCCAGCTGATCTTCAGCAAGAGAAAACAATTCCAAGGGTGCAGAAGGAAGGACTCTTAACACCAGTGCACACTCACAAACCACTCGGCATGGCAAGCATGGACAGGTTGAAGCAGCCCCTCTGTGCAGAGGGTTTGCTGGCAGCAGCAGAGCAGCCAGGGCACAGGCAGAGGGTGAGACCCTGCTGCTGCAGCTGAGCTGTGCCCGCCCCAGCAGCTCCTGTGAGCCAGGGCACAGGGCAGCACGTCTCACTCCCTGCCATAAGTGATTCATGCAGATAATGGAAACACAAGGTGCTTGGTAGCTCAGATTCCTGATCCACGTTCAGTTTTAGGGAAGGGGACCAGAACACGTGGAAGGCAGAGATTTGCAGCGCTGTTCTTCACCGGTTATTCAGGGCAACAGGCAAAGGTTCGAGTTCTCTCTGTATTACAGGCTTCAGTTCCCAGCACTCATTCCCCTCCACCAGCCCTGCACATGTGAAAGGCTCCTGCTCCCAAAAACAAGAGTCAAGCAAGGCTGTTGACAGCGAGAAACAAATTTCATGCTGTACCCAGTAGAGCTGCAAGTGTGTTAGCAGCGGAAAAATCAGCACTTCACTGAGGTTCAAGACTTCTACAGTGGAAACACATGAAGGAACACTCTGCTGAGTCTTTGCATTTCTCTTTTTTTAGCCTTTTTTTCCCTGAGTTTGTATTTTTCCACCACATGCAGACAATACTAAATTTGGAATTCCTCAGCTGTGCACAGCAGTAAAAACATGTAGTCCTTTAATGCTGCCTCTTATGAAATCTCTTTTTCTGGCACAGCATCTTTCTTGCTAGAACAGACTAGAGATACAGAGAATTCCTCAGCGCAACCTAGAGACTAAATTTATTTTATGTAAATAAACATTTTGAAATAACTTGGACTAGCAGCTGGTGCTGCCATCAGGCACCCCAGAATATAACCACCACTGCCAGGCTGAACACGAGCAGCCGAACCCCAGCACAGAGCAAGAGAAAGAGGAGCCAAGGGAAACAGGAGTCAGCACCTCAGAACCAGCAACAGTGGATAGAGAACAGAAAGCTTCCCTAAATCAGACAAAGAAAGTCAGCATTGCTTCTGACACCCCAAAAGATTGAAGCACAAGTCACATGGGACCACTTGGAGGAGAACAAAGATCACAAATATGCTGTTACTGAAAGGAAAGATCAAAATATCTTCATGAAAAGAAACAGGGAGAGCAAATCAAGGAAGGAGAAAAAAAGAAAAACCATCAAAAAACATACCTAAACCAGAAAGGAACATCAGAAAGAGCTTTCTTCATTGAAAACTCGCTGTAGCTCAGAGGCTGATAAATGGACATTTGGGAGGTAATTTGTTTCCATCCGTTTTGCAGTTTAGCACTGATGCTCTAAATGATTCCATTCACTGCTTCAGATGCAAACCTCATTTACCATCAGAGGACCAAACACCACGGACTGTCAGGTGAAGGATGTCTGAGTCTGCGAAGTTGAGCACAGTCTAGGTGGAGGAGATTCTGAATAATGCAGTTTGAGAGTCACTCGGGTCCATAATTTTTCATCTAAATCCTCCATCAGGGAATAAGTCTTTCAGCATCCTTTCCTTCGCAGAAAACTCATTTAATTCAAAACAGCAGAGGCAAAATGAAACACCTCCCATTCGAAGAAACCAAAGGTCAAAGAAAGTTTCAATCTTTGGATTAAAAATAATAATAATAGGTAACTCTAGCCTCTCAATTGATTTAATTATAAAGAGGTAATTAAAAAGTGCTCTACTCAAAGAGTGACAAAGCAGGCTTGCAAACTGAATACCCAGACAATTGCATGCCTGAAAGCTGGGCACATGGCATGAATAATGGGATGGCTGAGAGCTGTTCCAGTTTGCCATTTTTCTTTATCCACATAGGGGGTTGATGGAAACTACAAACGCAGAGAGGCTATTTGATAAGGCAGTATTCATTATGAAAAGATGGCTTAAGATGCAGATGTTGAAGACTGGAATATGCCTCAATCCTCTTACAGAGGTGATTCCCACAGCCCTTGTGCCCTGAACAGTCTGTCACAAACTCTTCTTGCTTTTATAATATTGCTAGATTAGCTCCTAAAAACATGAGTTGTCCTGAAATGTGAAATAAACCAGGATACCCACAAAACATGTGAGAGGCAGGACATGGCAGCTTATGGTGCATGTAGATGAGAGGCAAACCCAAGCAGAAGTTATCTACAATAAAATATTCAGTAACCAGGCCATTATCAGGCGCTTTCATCATGATAACAGCCTCCCAGCTGAGATTGGGGTATTAATATTGGTAGGTTGATACCTTCCTCTAATAACTTTGGCCTAAAAACATAAGCGGCTTTTACATTTTTAATTACGACTGGATTTTATTTTGAGGCTACAATCCTTTTCCAGCAATTGGATTAATGAAAATAGCGATTTATAGGGAGGAATAAAAAATAATCCTGTGAGAGCAAAACTACCCTGGCAGAGGAGAGTCCCAGCCCTCAAAGAGTCCTTTGCTACAGTGGGACACAGGGAGAGAAGTCAGAGGAGCTCCATCAGCTCCCACCAGCCACAGGACTGAGCTTTGAGGGGTTAAATTCCAGGTCCTCTTGGAAAAATATCCGGAAGCAAAGCACTGCTTTCATGATACTCTGAATCCACTTTTTTTTTTTAACATCAGAAACTAATTTTCATCATCTTGTGTCAGGTCTTTATTTGTATTCACGTAGGCTCAGGACAGGCAATGAGGATTCTCAGATGATACACCCACAGTGCAGTTCCCCCAGGAGAGTTTGTTGTCATGTCCTCACTGTCCCTGAAAACCTGTCCCTTTGCCACCACACCCCCCTCCTTTTTAAATTTAATCTCAGCACAGTGAAAGCAGCACAGCAGTTCCTGTTCTTGAACAGGGCTTCAGCTCCTGAAAGCAGATTTTGGCCCATTACAGATTCAGGCTATATCCAACTGAGAATGGACTTTTATTTTTGCAGCCTCCACAGTCACTTTTTTGTGCAATATTTTTTGTGCAATATTTTGCCCCTGCAATAATTTTTACTTTTAAATATCTAATTCCTTGTATTTTAGCACTTACCAGGGTAACTGCTATTCACACAAATGTTCAGTTTGTCAAAATTACCTAGTGAAAAACCCCATTACTAAAAAGTGTTAATTCATGGCAGAGAAAACATGGAACGTGGCTCTGTGTTTGCTAATGTAGATGAGTGAGTAGAACTGCCTGAAAAAAAGAACGACAATTAAAACTGCTCATGGAATAACATTTTTAAAGTATTAGGATAAAAATGATAGGGTTTGAGGGGTTTTTATTAAAAAAAAAAACAGAAGATTTGGTTTTGCTTTGCTCTTTTGGTTTTTAAAATAAGCCAACCAAACAAAAATAAAAACAAAACAAAAGACAACGACAAAAAACCCCAAACTTAAATGTCGATACGAGATTTGCACAACATTTTCTTGTTACATGAAAAAGGCAGTTTTTTCCCCGAAACTCTCTGGCATAGTACAAAGCACAGAATGTGCAAAAAAATTAAACACCACAAAACAACACTAATAGAATACATGTACCTAAAGTGAATCACCTTGCTTTCAGGAGCCAAAATTAGATTCCTGCTATTATTTAAGTCCTGCTAATAGATTTCTTTTGTGGAGATCTGGAACTCTACAATGACTCTGTGAGTTTGTTCCCCTGCGTTATTTTCCTGTATCTACAACACAATGTTTGGACCCCACCTCATACACGAGAACAGCATCCACATACACCAAGGAAGTTTTAAAATCCTACAACAACAAAAATAAAATCCAAAACATAACCAAGCCCACCACAGCATTTCTTGCAGCTATTTTTTTCCTACGATCAGGCGGCCATTGAGCTCCATTATGTCCACATTGCATGCGCTGTGTATGTGACAAATACACACAGCATGTACAATGAGGACACGATAAAGCCAGAGTGGAGAGGTCACAAGTTGCTTCAGAAAGGAAAAATCAGCGTCTGGTGGTGGCCCAAGCCCTGCAGCAGCGCTGGGAAAAGTTCTCGACTGGAAAAAGAGGTGATGTAGACAACTGGAATGCCCAAGAGTCAATTGTAGGAAGAAAGAAACTACTTCAGAGCTCGTGAGTTAAAGGAAAGGGAGTACATCAAAAGGCACTGAAAGAAGAAAGCGTACGGGAAATAATCTAAGTTTAATTGCAATTATCAATATTTCAGTCTAGTGGTACTGTGGTGTTACTGGAAGCCAACAGATTTATCAGTGCTTTAGCAGAAGTTTTAGAAACGGCTGCACTTGCACTTTTCTTTTAAGCACTTGTACTATTACCTGGGTCTTTAAAAAACACACTATTGACAACTGCTAAGAGCACTGCAAATCAGGAAAAAAAATCTCCCAATCCCCTCAACCGTAAGTATTTTGAAAGCTTTTGAAAAGCAGCACTAAAAGTATGCTTTCAGAACTTTGTGCTTCAGGCAAATAAGTTCATAACAAATAAAACTTTATTAAAGCCCAAAGATGTTTTTAATGGATATTGCAACTAGGTATTTATAAAATCACAGCAGAAAAGATGGGTTGGAGACATATTAGCCATCTCTGAAAAAAGATCAAACTACAATAGATACATTAATAAAGTTTAAAATAAGAAAGACCAGCAAAAATAAGATTAAAAATAAAGCAATACCACAACACATTTTCTTCTTCCATCTCTCACTCTGTCACTGACAACACAAGACAGATGAGGTTTTTCCACATGCCCTGAGAGCTCAAAGAATGATTCTTCTTGGCATTAGGGTAATGGCAGGGTGTTTTCCAATTGAAATGATCCCAACAAATATTTTCCAGAACTTTCTTCCCATTAATACTCCATAGGAAGTGTCCTCCTTTTTTATCCTAATGGAGAGATATTTCATACAGAAAGCAATATGGAATTCTTGGCCTCACAATATTTTCAAAACCAGCCTCAGTACTCTTCTCAAATATTAGGTGGAAACCAAATAATTCATTAGAGTCTTTGCTAATATTACATTCTTGGTATTTTCTCACCTTTCAGAAAACTCCTTTTTCATAGAATTTTCTGTTTCATCTGTCAATATGTAGAAATAAACACATATAAGCACCTTTGTTTCACAGAAAGGGAACATAAGGTAGAGAATTTAGTTTTTCTTACCATTCTTCACAACCTTTTAAAATATTCTTCAAGACAGCTTTGAGCACAGTCAGCAGCCTAAATATATGTTCACAAATCTGACTTGCCATACAGTACCACAGCACTGCTATTCTCATACCCTTTATCATAAAATAAACTGTTTCTCTCAGTCAAGCCTGATTCTTGAGAGTCAAGGATACCCCTTTACCTGAAAGGAGGTCAAAACCTCACGAGAGAAGGCAGAACCTTGGGTGTCATGCAAACACAGTTTGTTCAATGTTTGGCTTAATTCAGGTTTTCTAATAACTGGGAGATTTCTAACTCCTTGCACTCCTATGTTGCTATGGCAGCATAAGATATATTATAGCAATTCCTATGAATGCAGTCAGTTTCCAAAATGCAATTCTTCTTTCCAGGTATTAATTCATAGAACGATAAATAAAGTCGGATGAAAATTCTTCCCTTCACACCAAACACAGTTTCCTGTTCTTGACCTAAAGGAACTGCTTGGCCATTGTAAAAACAAAGTTCACTGGAGTTTCAACCCATCTCAAACGTATTGTGAATTCAGCAAAACTGCTCCCTCCACTGATACCCTTCACCAGGTCAGTGAACCGTGCTTGTTCCTGGCTCAGAGGCTGGGGCTGCAGAAAATAGAAAACCCAAACAGAGCCTCCTTTCAGCAGCTCCTGATCCTCACAGTCGCCTGCCTGGTCAGCACAGGGAGAGACCCAGCTCCCTGCAGAGACAAGTCAGCACTGCACAGCTTTTACACCAGGGAGCATTTGTCCTTCAGAGTGCCAAAGTCCCATGGAGATGTGCCAGCCTATAGGACAAGGTAGCCAATTTTTTACATTGGACCAGTTAAGCAGGTGAAAAAAACCTTAAAAATTTTAAAAAACTGTAAAGAACACGTTACTATCAACATCACCCATTTCTGTGTCCACTTCAGAAAAACACTCATATGCTTATGATGAACAGAGGTTGCAATCCCTGCAAGTCAGGAAAATACAGAAGATGATTCAAAGAGTGCAGAAAGGTTCTCTAGAAGTAGAGAACTGACGCCCTGCTTTGTGCACCAGCACCAGGGAGGTGGATCCTTCTTTCGCCCACAAATCTCTCTTTCATGAATTCGAAAATTCTGAACTGAATCTTCATAAAATGTGAAAAAATTGTGTTATTTTTTACCAGACCTCTTGGCAGAAAATGATTTAAATTTATATCAAGTGTAGGCATATGTAATTACCCAAGTATATTTTCTGTATCAAGCTGATAATAGGTGCTATTGAATATCCATTACGTTTGAATGAACAAATACAACCACTGAATGCCAGAAGTACATTCAGAATATTTAAAATTTCATATAGTGGAGTCACTGACAATTTTTGAAATACTGAATTATGAATCCTTCAACACTGCAGGCTGGGGGAACAGAAAATGATGATCAACTACATAGGTTACAAGCTAATTTCCAAGGTCATTTAAAAACTTTTCATATGTTTCCATAAACTACAGAAAGGAGAGAGAGGAGAACAATCAAAGCCTTCAATATATATTAATCCATCATGTTGCCATATACAGTATTCGCTTCTCAGTTACATAATGCCTGTGCACATTCATGTTCTAATTTTATAAAAGAGGCAGGTCTTATTATATCTAAAAAGCATATCCATCTACAGGGCAGATTAACCATTTGCTTACTCTCAGACCTGTTCATCAATCACACATGATCAGACTGAAAACTACATTCGGCACTGACACAATTTCTTTCTCTGGACAGCTTCAGCAACATTACAGGGACACTGACCATTTTTTTTAATACAAAAGGAAAATCCTGGAAGGTTTCCAGCTCTCTGCACATCAACATGTGCCCATACATAGCTGATATTTATCCAGAGACCTCCCAGCCCAAAACTGGAGGTGGGGCGCATTGTGAGGGTCCTGTGCTCAAACTCCAAGTGGCAGGGAGTGATTGTACCCCGGGCAACCGGAGCAGGGTCCTCAGGATACAGACAGGCCCAAAGTGCTCTCTCAGATCCACACCTCAACACTGAGCTGAAAGTCAAAGCTCCAGCAGCCCTAAAAAGCTGGTTCAGAAAGCCCAGAAAAGGCTGGGCTGTCTCCACTGTGGTGAAAGATGATAAAGGGTGCTGCCAGCACAGCTGGTGATGGCCACGGTGAGGGAGATGCTGGAGTACAGTGTCTAGAAAACCATCAAGAGCTTCCCACTTTGAACTTCTGCCCAATGCAGTGATGACAGTGACAGGGGTTCCTCAGGGTTTTCCAAACCCTCTCTTACTGCTGGCCATGCCAGACCCAGCGCCTCCACCAGCACTGGTCGTGTGTCCCCAAAAGACTCCTGTTTTATAGCACTGGTCTTCAGAGTGGTCCATCTGCCCAAAGCTGTTCATATTGCCTGAGCTGAAGCATTTTAGAAGGAGAATTATTAATGAAAACTGGAAAACTAACATAAAACTCGTTTTTCTTCAAGGGCATGAATCCAAGCTCTGATAGTTAATGTTTCCAAGCACCTCTTGAAGTCAGCTCAAATTTTACTAATTAATGAGCAGCAACGCTCCTTACCCTTTAAAGCATTCTGGCAACAGAAATCCCCAAATCCAACGCTCTCAGGAGGAGGTCACACCCGGCCTGTCACTCACTCCAAAGGACACGCTTCATCTCCAAAGATTAGGGGAGCATTTTTTCCCTCTTTTAAACAGTGCAGGACTTACTCGGAGGGCTGTGCCATGGCACCTGCTTTGGGACAGAGCGCAAGCCAGCTGTTCCCCCTAAAGAGGGGTTTTAGCACCTCCTGAAGCTGCACTGTTGCCTTCCACCCCACAGTGCTCCATCCCTCACCTGGGAGTGGGAATGAGGGGACACCTGCACTCTTCTCTTTCCACCTGCTGCAGCTCTCCTACCTGCCCACACACCTACCAGGTTTCCCCGTTCTCCAGGAGATGGGATGGCTCAGAGTAGTCCAACGTTTACTTTTATGAAAGCACATCATTTCACATAGAAAATAATGTCATAAAAACCGATTATTTTGAGATCAATCTAATTTTATTTCTGCAAACAAACATTAAAAAAACAAGGGCTGGGAATGCTAAAACAATTCTCATTCCTGCAGAGGAATTTGAACAGACTACTATGAGTAAACAGGATTCAGACAACTTTTATTTCCCCCCTAAACTCCTGTGCTATCAAGCCTTGTTAAAAATTCCACAGAAGCCAATCCTTAATAGTTTTTGTCTTCTTACTGGGATTTCATCAGACCAAAACCAAAGTAACTTTTGGATAAATAATTTTATCATACTACAAAGCATCTGAGTCCACTTTTAAAAATAAATAAGTACTTAAAACACTCAAATACCAGGCCTATCTAGCCCCCAACATTTCTATTACCATTATAAATCCTCAAAAAATCACCAAGCAAATACAAGCTGCCACTCCTTCCAGTAACAGTATGCTCTTCACACCCTAATTTCATTTTCTTCAACCACATTTCTGATTCTAAAATAAAACCAAGAACTTCTTGCAAAAAGTGACTACAAACAGGCCCACAACAAAAAGTTTCTCCCATCTTCACAACCATGCACAAGGGCAGAACCAGAACATGCTCACCCCCTCTCTGAATTCGTCTTGTGACTCTGTCAGAAGTTACTGCTCTCAAAAAATATAAATCTGACAGTTTCAGCACAGCTTGTGGACTACAGGTGTTCACGAGGCAAACAAAAAGGTTTAGCATATACAACACTCTCCATTTTCAGCACAGGAGACAAAGTTTTAACAGACCAGAAGCAGAAAAAGCAAAGTCTCTGCTCTTCAAGCAGAGCACCTCTGTGCCGTCAGATGAAGGACAGTCAAATATTAAATGGGCAAAGCAAAACAGCAGAAAACATAAAAGAAAGCTTCCTATGCACAATAACCATTCTTTCAGAAAACACTCTGCAGAACATGATTGTTCTGACAACCAGCTACTACCAACGTGTGCTGTATTTAAGAAGTTACTATCTGAGCATCTGAGGGCAGGATATCTGCTGGGTGAGAGACCACGGCTGCGAGATTTAGCTGAAGAGGTACTGAAAGCATTGGAGAAGTGCACAATCTTTAAAAGAATTTATTCCTTCACAGCAGGAGAGCTCAAGGATGCGTTTTCACTGAACAATACAAAATGACAGTAAGCAATGCACAGAGAAGTCCATCAAAAATTAACTTCTCCAGAGCATAAAGCACCACCCAGAGATGATGGCTCGAATACTCAGTGCCTTTCCCCAGACATCACAAGGGCTGGGGCGAGAGTCAAAAAAAACCCTGCAACGCTGCCCAAGTTTGCTCTTCTCATTCTGCCTCCTCATTGCCAGCGTGTCTCTGCCTCCACACCACAGCTGGAGCAACGTGGAACTGGGACACATCAGCTGGAGCAGGAAGAGATGGGGCACATCCAGAAAGAAGGGATGGGCCGGGGGCTGTCAGGGCCTTTGGCTGAAGTGAATTGAGCTGCACGTGATGCAGTCACACCTCTGCCTGCAGCACAGGGGCACCTTAAGGGCCTGACATTTGATGGACATCAGCTTTAATGCAGCATGGCAATCTTTGTATTCCTGAAACACAGCTCAGCATCTCGCATTTATGCTGGAAAGGAAACAAAGCTCCGAAAGGAAGGTCGTCATTTTGATGGCTAGAGCAGATATTGATTAAACACTGAAACCACCTTAGAGATGGTCATAAATACAACAGCTACTTCACAAATACACCTTCGGCAAAATGCTAGCCAGGCTCAGAGCTAGCAGTTCAGTATTTATAGGCACCCCACACTATACACTCTCTAGCAACAATAAAGCACCTGAGTGCTCAATGCCTGATTTAATGCTTCCTGAAGAAGGAAACTGCTTTGCATAAGCTTCTGTAAACTACATTTTATAAAATCTCCTTATAAGCCCATATTTTCTCAGATTACACCGTGTTTGGTAAGCTGTATCTTTCGATGCTTTTTAATTCCATTAAATTGCAAACAACAGTGAGATAATGGGAAAGCCAAGGAAATTCAGCGGTGATGTACTACTCCAATTAATTAGAAATATCTCCAAGTCATCGCTGTGGAATAAACCATTTTAAATATGCAAGGTTTGCAAGTTTCAGCCATTTGTGTAAAACTATCAAAGGCTTTCTTGCTATAAAGCTTTAATTCCCATCTCAGAAAACTTGGAAGCTAACCTACTCTTTTCATTATTAGGTCAGGAAACACACCATACAAATTATCCTGGATGAATGTGCCAGTATTTCCATATTAATAGGTTGCATCCACAATGTATAACATCATCCATTAGATAATAAGAAGGTTTGTTATTATTTTTCAATGAACTGGATGAATACATGCACCTAGTAGCCCTATTGAAATGGTAATTAATTATACTTCAATAGAATAAACCAAGATGTTGCCTCTGAGCTACAACACATATTTGAGTTAGGTTACATGGTGTTACAGTACTTGGAAGAGATCTTTTCCTCACAATTTAACTACTCGTAAAACCATCTGGACATCACATGGTGCTCCTGGAGATCAGGGCAAAGACTGGGGAGTAGGGAAGGAAAGGATGAGCACATAATATTTTGAACACTTTCTGTTCTGCTGCAGTTGCACAGCAGAATCTGAATCAGTCTCCTCACACCGGCAGGTTAGACCAGCCTCGAGTCCAGCTCAGCAGTGGCAGGACCCAGGAGGGATTTGGTGCAGAGTTTCTCTGCCACTGCCGCGGTGGCAGCACTGAGGAACTCTTGGTGACTGCATGCAAGAGGGAAGATGTGTCCCCTGGGGCTAGAAATGAAGAGGGATCCAGGATTACAAGGCAAGGTTCATCAGGCCCCATAAGCAGACACCCCAGTGACCCAGCAGCTCCTGGCTGCACACGGAGAGTCTCCATGTGGCACCAGAAGAGATTGTGTCTTGGTGGCTGCAGGGTCTCCCTGCTCCTGCTGAGCCCTCCATGCAGAGGAAGGCTCAAGCCCAAAAGCCATCTCTCACAGAGCCAGCAGCTTTAGTAACCTTTTGTCACACTTGGAGGGACTCACCAGCATCAGTCAATCCCAGACTCTCACCAGAGCTCCCAGTGCAGGCTCTTCCTGCCCTGCAGTGACAGCACAGCACTCTGCACACCAGTCCCCTGTCACCATTCACAGCTGACACCTCTGTGGGTGCACTGAGAGGCAGCTGTTACCATCAATGTCACCAGAGCCCTCCCACATCACCCGCTGGATCTCCCCAGGAGCCCAGTGGGTATCATCCCCATCAGGAAGGAATTACTTGGCACACTGGCTTGTACAGCCACCTGAAAAAGAAACACAGAGTTGTCCAAGACAAGATACTGTGAGCTACTAATTGCATTCTTCATGGGTGCTGGTAAAACCATCTTTACTGAGTCAACAACACAAAGCATAAGAGTGATACTTTTGTAATTCCAGGAAAAAGGTGAAATACTGTCTCACACTCAGTACTGATCAAATCAGATGTCTTCAAAACCAGTTAAATCTAAGAACAGAGAATTTCTCTCCATTATATATTATTTGTGTAACTTTTTGCCTTTCACTCTACTACTGTATTATAATTTTCTCAAAAATTATTTCTAAGTCACAGCTTCCAATTCAAACATTCTCTGAATTTATTTTACATGTAAGTTAACCGGAAAAATGCACTTTTAGCAGTAACTTCATTCCTGTATGGTTCTGTGGTTTCCCCGGCGGTTGCACAATATGCAAACGTATTTTAGGACAAAACAAAACCCACTCAAGCAGAGTGAGTCTAAAAGAGCCACCAAGTGCAATTACATCACATACAGTACCCAGTAAATTCAAAGTATTTTGCAGATGGGATATCATTGCTAAATAGACACGAAAACCAACTCCCACTGCCCACGAGCACCTTTGGCAGAGCCCAGAAAGACCAGAATGGTCGTTCCATCCAAAGACACTGTGGTGGTTTGAAGAGACTGAGTTGATGGACAGGATTTTAGACCAATCGCTTCTCACGATTTTGCATATAAAAAGGCACTGGCGCGGGGAAGTCACTCTCTTCTTTTCCGGTCCCTCAGCGGGAGGGGTAGCGGGGCCGGAGCCTGCTGGGCCCCGCCGGGCCGGGCCGAGCCC
>VWZT01010579.1:35484-133360 GCA_013397055.1 Pachycephala philippinensis | reverse complement strand
AAAAAAAAAAACCAAAACCAGTGTAACCAGAAAATCCTAGCTGTTTACCTTCATAGCCTGGAAATCTAACCTGAAAAATTAAGATTCAATGGCTATCCCTTTCTCACATATACTGAGTTCAACAAAAGCCCAGGACAAGAGGTGAAAGGATAAATATTATCACAAGCGTCTGTGGTTTGTGCATCACATCGGCATCTACAGCAGTGGCAGGACAATTTCTGAGACCAGGAAAACATTGTGGCAGTGCTGTCCTCCACCCATCTGCTGGGACACCAGGAGGCAACAAATCACCTTTCGCTGTTTTGTCCGAGTTTAAAAAATATTTAGAAGTCCTAATATAGAAGCATTGTCTGTAAGAATGTATTCAATATCTGGACAGATGGGGAAAATATCTTCCTAACAAAGGACAGCAGATCTGTCAAGGGACCTTGGTGCTTTATTGACAGCTGAGAAACCCCACAGAGACTCTCCCCTGGCCCATCCCCTGGGAGACACACGAGGAGCTGGGATAAAGGCAGGCAGAGCCTCTCCAGAGGAGACAGGGCTGCATCCCTCATTTGCTTGCAAATTATTCTGGAAAGTTTCCCAGACTACAGTTCTGCTCCTCTAGTTTGCAGGCCCATGTATAAGAATGAAAAGGAAATCTGAATTGCTGTCACTGGGGTTTGTGGGAGCCCTCTTTGTTATTATGTTGTATTAGGTCCCAGTTGGATATTTTTTTTCTTCCAGTTGTCTTACACTGCACAATGTACAACAGAATCTACAAAACTCCTGTGTCCTGCTGCAAGACTGAGATTCAAAGCAGTGGACTTTCTTCCTGAAAAGCTAATTCATTTACCACCAGCTAGTTTAGCATCATCATTTTTCTCTTGCTGAAAATAAATAAATAATGATGGAACAAGAAAATGAAAAAAAATTAACACCATGAACGCAAAAGAAACCAAGAAACATTTAAGAGGTTACATTTACCTTTCCAGCTGGCAATGAAGACAAGCACTTCTGACAGCCACTTTTTTAAACCCCCAGAGTGGATAATGGCAACACAGCTCACCACAACTGCTGTGTTTTAACGCTTCCTAGAGCACTTGTGTTGCTTCAGCGTTCAGTGAAAGGAGCTGCCCCACACCCCAGACATTTAAAAATTGCAAGGGAAGGTGAATACATCCCTTCACACTTCCCAGAAAAGCTACATTAACTGTTTATTTATGTGGCTCAAATCCTGGGAAAAAGAATTAGTTTTTGTTAATCCCTTGTGCTCTGAGAGAGATTGTGGTCAACCAAAACTGATCCTTGAAAACAGCCAGGGCAGTACTTGGCATGGCACACTCCAACATCTTCCAGGAGGCATCTTTCCTCCTACTGAATCTCAGATCAATTGGAAAATTAAAACATTTCAGCAGCAGATAAAACCACCACCAGCAAGAGCCAGGGAAAGCGTGTGCAGGTGGTGAACAGGAAATCCCAGTGGTGTGTGCTGTCTCCTCAGGTCAGCTTCTCGCAGTGAGCACGGAGCAGCATCCAGCTCCCAGCTCTGCCTGGGCCTGAGCCATCCCAGGGGATGGAGAGGCAGCGAGGGGAAGGCAGGAGCGAGGACAGGGATGGCAGCAGCTCAGCTCAACCCAGAAATGCCACTGCTCTAATGGATCTGGGGAGGGAGGGACGGCAGCAACACTCAGGAAGCAAAAATGCAAGGGCAAGGCTTTGAAATGTACTTTAAAAATTAACTAAATGAGAAAGAATCGTTTTATTAAAAATGTAAAGCAAGAAAAAGAGCAAAAATAACCCAGCAGCAATTCAAATTTCTTTGTGATTAAATAAAAGGGGGTTGGGTTGGTTGTTTTTTTTTTTGTTTTTTTTTTTCTCTTAATATTTATGCAGCCTATGTAAGCTTATGATTGGTTTTTGATTTTCCTTTTATATCTACTTATTTCAAGCACTACACCTCAAGGTCTGGAAACCATCAGCCACAGGCTGGTGGCTCTTTGAAAATCCAGCTGACCATCAGCAAGCCATCGAAATTTTTCAGCTGGCATGTTGTTACAGACTGATTTGAGAAGTTCTCTCAGCACATGAACCCTCTGCTGACAGCAGAGGTCACACCAAGTGCCAGGCACATCCATTCCTGACACCTTCATCATCTGCAACCAGAACAAGAAGCACCAGGAGATGCTTCTCTGAGGGTGTCTGCCCCTTGCTCCAGGTCTAAATGCAACTCTGCCAAGTAGGAAAAAGTGAGGGTGAAGGACAAACGCAGACACAGTTTGGCAAAAATTAGAGGTGCTACAAAGAAAAATGGTTTGCAGTGCTCTTGTTTCTTTCAACAGAACTATTATACATACAAACCCCCCAAACACCTTGCATTTAAACACTGTGCAATAGCTTAACAAAATGCTGAAGTTCCACAGAGGAGGGCAAATTTATACATGTAAATCACCAGGACTTCCCCAGACAGTCACATTAAGCTAAAATCTAATGCTAAACACAATTTAAAAAGAAAGAAAAAACAAAAACCCACCAAACACAAAAACCCCAACCAGAAATCTGGAAAGCGGGTGAGGGGATAATTCACAAAGACAACTACTAATTTTTCCTATGATTCATTCAGTGAGTAACCCCCACAGCTGCTGTTCTCCAAGCAGCAAGGAAAAGTTGATTAGGGTACAAAATAGCTGCATGATTAAAGTTTTTTAACGCTGTGGGATCTGCAAGCACAGAAGTCTGGGGCAAGGAAGGTCCATCCCTAAACCCTCGTGGCAGCTCATGGATACCCCATTTCTGCAGCAGATTCTGATGGAGCTGCTGCCTGCTGTGCCTACAGGACCAGCATCAACACCACCAAAAATTCTTGCCTAGGGCTTGCTGCAAAGGTGCCAATTTACTTTTGTGTATTTTGCTGCTCCCCTGCTGTGCTGCCACATTAATAGTCATGCAAATTCCTCACCTGAGGAGGGACTGCAACTTTTAACTACTATTCCTTTCAAGCCTGTCTAACAAAAGGCTTTTCTAATTTTAGCACTATTCCAACTCATTAAGCACTAAACTCTCTGAATTCACTGTGGGACACAGATTTAGCTTGTTTAGGGTGCATGGTCCCGAAAAGCAATGGTCACACAGGCAATAAAAAACAAAACAAACCAAAAAAAAAAAAAAAAAAAAAAAAAAAAAAAAAAAAAAAAAAAAAAAAAAAAAAAAATAGTTTANNNNAAAAAAAATGGTTTTGCAGCAGAAAACCATTTACAGAGGAGCCAAGTGTAGAGCTGGACTCACCCAGAACAGAGCTATTTCAGAACTGCTCACGGGGTGTCTGCCCACTGCTGGAGCAGCAACAGAACCTGCAGTTATCATTACTAACCCACCTTAGACACCCAAAACATCTCCCTCCCCCAGCCCTCAGCATTAAACTCTAAGAGATATTCAAGGATGCACACACACAATAAAATAAAATGCTCAACTCAAAGTACCTTTTTAGTGTTCCCTTGTCTCAGCTGCTGGCTATGTTACTGCAAGCCTCTCCTTCCTAAATTGCCTGTTAACAATTCCTTATGCCTGAAGCACTGTGAACCAGAAGGTGTCCCTGGGAGTTTTTCAGTGTTAGGCTCCTACCCATCTCACACACTGGTGGCATTTCCAGCACAGCTCCAGCTGGTTCGAGTGGACCAAAACTCGCAGCCAATACAAGTCACCTGCCCAACAGCTCCCATTTACACCTGAGCACCCTCAGTAACAAGCTGCAAAGTGACCTGCTAACAGGACAGGCTGTTGTGGTGTGGGAGAACATCCTGACACGAGCTGCATCCTAGACAGCAGCTTAAGCATCCCACAGAAGATGCAGGCTGATGAAAGCAGGAAGGAAATAATTGTTGGGTTGTTTTTTTTAAGCTGAAACAATAATCTTTTAGCTTTCTTCCTACAGAGAGCCTCCTGTGTGCCTGCACGACGAGGGAGGCAGACAAGTGAGAGGCAGAAAGCTGTTCAGACACATATACACAGCAAAAACTGCAGTGCAGAAGCCAGCCCTTACCATGATTTGAAATCAGGAGATGGAAGAAGGGTCCAGAGATCCTGCTCTGCCTTGGCCTGCAGGCAAGGGGAGGATGGTGGGAGGAGTAGTGTGGAAAGGAATGGTGAAAAAGCTGAGCCTAAGAGGCAGCACAGATCAAAAACTGGTGCCTGAGACCCTATTAAATATATATAAGCACAGCCAGTGCCACAGGCATGGCACCTGCACCACTCTGAGTGGCACACAGGGAGAGCCACTCCTGGGAGAAAACAGAAGAGATCCCAGTTGCAGAGATCACAGTGTCACAGTGCTCATGCCACAGCAACACCTCATCCTCATGCCTAAAGAGGCCAACCTAGAAACAGAGAGTAGACAGGAATAAGGGAATAAAGGTGGATATTTATTTGAAAGGCCTTCAGAGGCACACCCTGGGCAGGCCAAAGGCTGCACCCAAGATGGACCCCGAGTCACGAGTTCTTCACACTTTTATAGCTTTGGTCCATTTGCATCTCAACCCAATTTCACCAATTAAACTTTAGCTAATGATGTAATTTGCCCTCAGCTTGCCCCCCTTCTCAAGATGCTGGGTTACACATTTTGGGCCTAGGCCGGGCTGGGTGTCCTTGGAGAGCAGCCTGGAGAGGCTTTGTTCTGTCTGTCTCAGCATGAGAGAGCAGCAGCTCCCAGGCTACAGGACACTGCAGAGTTACACACTGGGAATGCAGAATTTGAAAAATATGAAAGTTAAAACCTAAGGCATCATTCCCATCCGTCCTCTGGAGCACTACAACTGTCACATCCAGGCTCATTTTGTGGCAAGTCTTTAGAATCTAAAAATGGCTCAAAGTTTTCTTCCGTCCTTTTTAAAGGATGTGGTAAGGTCATTCCATCTTTTAAGCTGCAGTTCAGAGTGGATGGAAGGACTTCATCCCAACCTGGCAGGCTGCTGGGGAGACATCTCCAACAGCTGAGCAGGGATGGGAGAGAAAGGGAGCTAGCCACCAAAATGAAAGGGGAGAAACAGCTACCTGGGTGAGGAAAGAACTTCCCAGAAGGCTGGGAGAGCCATGCAAGAGGTGACTGAGAGTCATTCCAGCCAGAACGGGAGAAAACAGTGATGCCTTACGTTTTAGCTTTTATATTTTTCAAATTCTCTATTCCCAGTGTGTAACTCTGCAGTGTCCTGTAGCCTGTGAGCTGCTGCTCTCTCATGCTGAGAGAGACAGAACAAAGCCTCTCCAGGCTGCTCTCCAAGGACACCCAGCCCGGCCTAGGCCCAAAATGTGTAACCCAGCATCTTGAGAAGGGGGGCAAGCTGAGGGCAAATTACATCATTAGCTAAAGTTTAATTGGTGAAATTGGGTTGAGATGCAAATGGACCAAAGCTATAAAAGTGTGAAGAACTCGTGACTCGGGGTCCATCTTGGGTGTAGCCTTTGGCCTGCCCAGGGTGTACCTCTGAAGGCCTCACAAATAAATATCCACCTTTATTCCCTTATTCCTGTCTAGTGTCTGTTTCTAGGTTGGCCTCTTTAGGCATCAACAGAAACTATCAGGACTCCCTGCTTGGAGCTGTAAACCACCTACCCTGTGCTGAGTGGGCACAGTGGGAATGCTGGGTGGTGGTTCCCCTTCCTGCTTCTCCTCAGCTCCCTGCATGCCTGCAAGGAAGGAACTATTTAGCTCTCAACTGCAGAAATAAGCTGGGAGAGGTAGAAACATCCTTCTTCTCATCTTCTGTCTGTGCTGTGACAGAACATTAGTGCTCTTACTGAACAATTTACCAGTATCAGTAGTGAAAGGGAAGAAGCAAGTCTGAATGGAAGGAAGAACTGAAAATAGAGCCAGCTGGAAAAAAGATTTCCATAAAGCTAATTTTTAGCCAAAGCCTTCTTTTCCTCCTCCATGTACATCTCTGTAGGAGATTTCTAGTCGTAATTACACTAATGAATTAGTCCATGGGAGAACAGGCAAACATACACTTCAATACTTGGCCAGTTCTAGCTGATACACTCTCCAGAAGAACAATATTTAGCATTTTACACAAATGGCTCGCATCCAGTGACTAATTAATCCTCTTTACACAGAGGCATGTGATTTTCTTTTTCCCTTAATGTTAAAAAACCCCAAAAAGTGCACCATCTCATGCTTATCTGCAATTACAAAATGTTCACTTCTTTACCAGAGAATAGGAATGCTGCTTTAGAACCTGATGCTGCGGGTCTGCTCCAGCTCCACACTTCCTATGAAGACAGCATTCCCTGAAAACCAGGGCACCACAGCTAACCACTGCCAGCCACCCAAAGGAACAGACATTCAACAAGAAATTAAGTCCCTTAAAACCACTCAGAGAAACTGGTTTCCTAGCCTAGTGTCTCATTAGGGATGAGGATGTTTATTTCCCCACAAGGTGTAGATTAAATTCAAGCACATTTGAATACACAACAGCATCCACCATGGTGACTTTTCAGCCAAGCATTGGTATGGTTTGTAGTCACACTGCCATAAAATATTGCTGCTTGCCTATCAGGAGACCAACTCCATCCCTGAGGCAGAATATTCTCTGAGGGCTAATACAGCTGTGTCTCCAAAAAGCTCTGCACATAGACTGCTCCAAACACCCAGGAGAGGCTTGAGAGGCTCTTGCCCACAGCCTGGGCATGCTAAATTTGATCTTTGCCTGACAGGAGAGCAGAACTGTGGGGAGCAAGCAGAGGGGACAGATTTAGGTGCTGTTTCCAGGGCAATAACCGGCTCCAGTATCATGGAATGGGTCATCCCAAGAATTGGCCCATCATTAAATATCACACGCACCCCACTTTTGGCTCTCCACAGAAATCAAGCTGACCCATTCTGTTCCTTACACCCAGACCAGTGTTCAAGGAGAGTCACCAAAGATGGGTTAAAAACCCATAAAAAGACAGCAGCCCAGGCCCACACGTGGATGTGCTCCTGAACAGAGGTGGCAAGAAGCCTGCAGGTGATCACACACAGCTCTTACATGGCCACCATGGCAGTCAAATGATTTTTCTTCCAATGGTTTGAGAACATGTTGTGGGGCTTTACATTTCTGATGCAGTAATTGTTCAAATATAAAAGCACAGGCCATATGGCACTTCCTAGAACACAATTCACTTTCCGTGCAAAGCTGCTATGAATTTAGGTAAATTTTCATGAATATGTAAAAAGGTAATTTTCAAAGATTCACAGACTCAGTTCATGGAAAATATCCTTCTTATCCAGACCAGGCACTGACCATCAAGCAATGACTCACATCCTGCACACACAGATTGACATGAATTGCTTTCAGCTCCCCCGTATGCAAAGTGAATCAGCATAAAACTTGTCAAATTGCACCAAACTCTAATGCAAGTCACACTCAGAGTTACGACCTGGACAGCAAATGTTAGAGCTGTTCCCTCCTTGGTAAAATATTGTTATCATCATAAGTTTATTATGCAAACAGCTAACATCTTCAGCAAATTTCCCTGAGGTCGAAAACTAAACACGTACAACACATTTCAAGTGTTAATGTGTTTAATATCTCAAAATCTTCATTATAAAACCATAATGGTGCACATAATGCACTGTAAACCATCATCCAACAGAGAGACAGTGTCTCTCCAGAGAAGATGTGAGTGCAAAGGCACAAGGAGATACAGCACAGGACAGCACCACAGCTCTCTGTCTGAGCAAGCCCAGCTTTGAGAGGAGGGAATAAGTGCAATAGATGTGCTGGGATCCAGGCAAAGAGGCTGAGAGAGGACTGGAACACCTCTGACCTGCATGCTCTGAGCCTGGGCCTAGTGTGGACAGATGAGCAGAGATGCTGAAGGTGAAAAGTAAAAGAGGATGAGGAGTGAACATTTGGCCAAAAATAAATAAAAATCTCAGCATTGGTATTTGAGGAGCCCAACACACTGCTGTCCTTGAGCAAGAGATGAAGGAACTCAGCCTGAGAGGTGAACACAGAGGCAGAAAGGGCTTCAAGGGACAATGACCGAGACAGAAGAGGTGAAGAGCAGGGTGATTGTCAGTAAATCAGATTACAGGGAGCACAAATCCTGCCACAGGACAAGCAGAAGCATTGGTTTGTCTGAAGAAGCAGGAGGATTCAAGGAATGCCACTTTTCTGAGGACTGGCTCAGGACGTGCTGGAGGCAGCAGCCAGGCAGAGGTGTGGGCAGGAAGCAGGAGGGCTGCCTTGGGATGGGGATGGCCACAAAGATAGGGCATGGCTGGTGGGGCCAGAGGGCACCTGGAGAGGAGACACAGAACAGAAACACCTACAGAAGCTGCAGATGTGAACGAAGCTCTCTAGGAATAAAAGTGGAAGGTGAACCACCAAAATGGGACAACCTCTCGACAAACAAACAAACAAGCAAGGAAAAATGTAAGACAAAGGAACAAAATGAAACAAAAAACCAAACAAATGAAACCAAATCAAATGAAAAGGCTGAAAATTAGTCTATAAAATCATAGAGCCACTGCCAAAACTCACTGGGGATCATTGTACTCAAACTTCTGAGACTGTTGGAGTAACATTATTTAAAGTTGGTTTGCAAATACATGACAAAAAGTTGCCGACAGTTACCGACTGAGGACAACTTATATTTTCAAATGATTGTTTGAGCACACAATTACTTCAATGATTTCACTTTGCAGTTTTCCAAGAACTACAAACCTTTTTGTCCCAAACTGTGAAATGAAGACAATGAACGCTGATACCCTCAGAAGTAAGGTCCCATGTATGCAGAGGAGAGGGACAGTTTAAGAAGTACAGTCAGAAAAGTATCTGCAATGATGGTGAGAGTTCTTCTGGGACCTCCTGAAAGTGAGAGAGGTTAGAACCATGGCTTCAGATGAAGGAGGAAGGAACAGCTCTGCTATTAGAGGGAGGAAAACACACCATACCCGAATCTGTACCACTGAGAGAGTCAATATTAGCTGGAGTGACCCAACAGCCTGACCAAGAGGTCCATCCTTTCGTTGCTCATGAGCTGGAAAGATTTTCTCTCATGCACAAAACAGTTTTGGCTTTTCTAGGAGAAGCAGAGAGCCCTGTTCCAATTGATCTACCTTGCTGCGTGTTCTACTAAAGAAATGCAACATCTTTTGCCAGCAGATAAAGAGGTCACCATCTGAAGTCGACCTGCATCCATGGACTGCTTCAATTTAAACAAGACCAATGTATTTCATATTTTCTGAGCATCTTACTGAAGCCAGTATCAAAGAGGAAACTACAGGCAGGCACATATTTGGCTTTGCTCACAACTTTTCATGAACAGGTTTCCGTGCTGATCAAGATGATTTCATTCAAAGCAGTCCCTCAGCTGGCCCAGACTGATAAACTGCCCCCATGTGCTGGATTCCTAAATCATAGGAACATTTGACAGAGCTTCAAAGTCACTTCTTATGCTGTTCTAGAAAGCCTGAATTAATTTTTTCCTCCACCGCATGAGAAGAAGTACTAATTCTTATACCAGATCCAAAGAGCTATCACAGGATGAATCACCTAATGAATTACTCAAGTATGTGATTCTCTCACTTTCCACTGCAGCTCCCTACATGTTCTATTTCTTTCCCTTTGTGGCTTATGCAGTACTACAAGCCAAAGCATGAGTCTTTCTATTCCAAAACAACATCACAGGAACCTCAGACAAATACTGGAGATGGCTTCCACAGCAGGCTGTGCCCTGTAATAACCTCCAGGATCCTGCTGAAACACTTCCTACATAAAGTTAAGCCAGTCCTAACCATGCAAAGTTCAGCCAACCATACAGAGCTGCATTCTGAAGTTTTGTGGTCATAGCCCATCCAGTTTGAACAGGACACTCTTGCAGACAGCCACGCAAATCCACCTGAAATCCAAGAAGGAAACCTATTTCAGTGGCAGCTCTGAGAACGGTGGCCATACCCATTGCCTGCCCCAGGTGTACACCTGCAGGTTTAGCTAAAATTGTTTTACTCTATGCACCCTCAGCTGTGCACATTCAGCAGTGTTTTCTCATCCAACACAGAAATAAAAGCAGGTTGCCTTGTGCAGAAGGACACAACACCCAGCAGCATCAGCATCAGCAGACTCTTACCTCCTTCCACAAGCCAGCATAAAAGCAGTGAAATAACTTCAATGGGCTTCAAGAAATATTTAGTCTGAGTCCCTATGGAGCTGTATTCCCCCAGAGGTACTACAGCTCGATTTTTCCTGCAACCACATAGGCTGATACAGATATTTATACTCTTAACTACAACATATCATGCAAAATTAAAGTGGCTACTCTCAAGGAGCATTAACAAAAGCAAATAAATTAATGTCATGGCTTACAAGGGGCTTCTGCTTAAAAGTGCAATACAAGAAAAAGACTCCAGCCCCTGTTGGAGCTCCAGAATTGCACCCAGGACTGATTACCTCCATTGTGATAAACAGCAATGTCAACAGCTGCAGGACTGCTGTTAGCAGGGTGGACAGAGGAAGGGCAGCCAATAATCCAGTTTCTCTGGTCGTGCAGGGCTGTCCTCTCCCACCTGAAGCTGTGGTCCAGCACTGCCTCAGCAACTTGTCACCATGTCTCCCACCAGAGATTATGCTCCTCTCCATGCATTTGAGGATAGCCCTCAAACTGTCCCAGTAAAAACAAGCCTGCTCAGCTCTGATTGTTTCCTTTTTATTATCTGAGCTCCCTTGGTGCTTCTTTACCCATTCCAACACAAACTGCTCAGACAGGAGATCAGTGCAGGCAGCCCTTGTCACCTGTCAAAGCTGTCAGTGCAGAGGTTGCACCCCTGATGTAGCCTTGGAACGTCTCATAACACAGAACTTCACAATTAACAAAATTTCAGACTTTTTAAATAAAGCAAGACTTACTACTATGAAAATTAATTAATCTAATTTTATATCTCTGCTATGCCAATCCTTTTGCATATCTCCAGAGCTCTGTAAGAATTTACAGGCCTCAGTTGTCCTCTCCAAATCAAGGGAAGCAGCACTGCTGTCTGTGGTCTTTGTCCAGATGTTCTGCTGTTAATCAACCCTCCCTTCCTGTCACAAAAGTGCTTGTTAACAACAGTACACACTTATTTTGTTTTTTCTGTAGAGCTGCATCCAGACAGGTTGGACAGTTTTCTAGTTTTGCTTCAGCTTTCCTTCTGACAGACGCTTTGCCTCAAAACTGACAGCCTTTCCCCAAGGTGCAGCACACACAGCCATGTCTTTACACTTCTAAGTGGATTTCTCTCCACCCTGAGTTTTACAGATGCAGCCCCACACCTCTTTTCTACAGCACCTCCTTTCTCAAGCCCACAGCTCAGTGACAAACCAAAAAAGGAGGCAGGATATGTGCAGGTGCCACCCGTGCAAGAGACTGATCCATGAGAAAGTTTTTATGTGTCTTTCCACTCTTACCCACACCTCCCATCTCCACATTTGCTCCCTTTGATAGATCCTCAGGAAACTTTTCACCCTGTATGACCTAATCCTGTTTGGGCTTTGCCCTAAAACCCAGTAACCCCAGAACTAAACAGGAAATTAATCTCTCCCTGTCACATGAAAACCATCCAAAATGGGTATAGCTATCAATAATAAGTGGGCAAAGTGCTCATATGTTTGCCTATAAATGTATTTTACTTTCAGAACTATAAAAGAGGCATTATTGTTTCAAAGAACTGTAATTATATTCTCCTGTTTCACCAGGCAACAGTACCAGTGTCTGGCAAAACGCCACTGGTAAACATATTATAAAAGGTAGAAAGAATCATGTTGAGGACAGGACAGGCTGTGGGAATTATCAGCATTTCAGCAAACAGTGAAATGCTGAAAGATACAGAGCCAAATTAATAACTTCAAGGGCATCAGCTGAGCACAACAGCCATCAGAAATGCACCTGAATGAAATGATACAGCAGAACTGATAGAAGATTATGGAGGGAATATACACTTCAGTAAATAATGACTGACCTTAAAGAGATCAAAAAGCTCAACCAATGGTAAGGAAATAGATCTTTTGAAGGAGAAGTGTTAGCCCTCAGTTACATTAAGAGCACAGCCTTTCACAGAGAATTTGTTTCAGTGGCTTATTCTAATTCAGAAGGAGACAGAACTGATGCTGCTGCTGCACACTCTGGCTGCAATGTCCCACCCCATGAGCCCAGTGACACTCAGGGTTCTCACAGTGCTGTAACAGGCTGTAAAACCACAGCCTGCAGGAGCAGGGGATGGAGACAGAGAAACTGAGTTTCTTCACAGAGCAGAATTCAGGATGGTGTAATTCTTACACATGTCTCTTCAGCCTGGGTAATCCTTGTGCCGGGTTACACATCAAAATGGAAGACCTCAAAGACCAGAGTGACAGATATAAAAGCAGTTGCAGAGAAGAAATTACTAACAGAGGTGTGTCAGTCTAGTCTTTTTTTCATTCCTAATCCAAACCTTGTACCACAAACATCCCAGATGAGTCAGTAGGCCAAAATGCAATTATTCCCCATGTTAAAACTATGCAGGCAGAGGCAGAGTGCAAACACCCCGACTGATTTAGATCCTGAGCAGGTGATTGCCACACTCTGCACTACACTAATCTGTGCTTTGCCTCCTCTTTCAGTCAACTCCCACCTCAAATCATCTTTCCAACCACCTCGGACAGAGGGAAAGCCTCATCCCTTACCTGGTGACGTGCTGCGAGCAGGAGCAGGGACAGGCACGGCGGAGCTTTCTGAGCACAAGAGCCAGCCCACTCATTCTCTTGTGCTCACAAATTCTCTTCTTATCTGGCCTCACTCGCAGATAAAACTGAGCCGCTACATAGAGACAAATCCTAAATATTGACAGCTCGTAAAAGGCTTAGTACTGAGCGCTGCTATGAACTATTATTTCATGGCATAATTTGCTTTCCCGAGCAAGCTGCGTTGCACTACCAGAGGAGAAGCTATCGGAGAGTCAGAGAAAGCTTCTGAATCACAGCTGGGGAGGCAGGCACAGCACAGGGCGCTGGGGACAAACACTGCTAGCATCTGCCAAACACCTCAGAAAAATTATTTACACCTATACAGGAAAGTGTAAAGCCAACAGCATTCTCAAAACACACAGAGTGATATGTCGAGTGTGTGAGGTTCATTCTGAGCCTCAGGAGTAAGCTAAAACCAACCAAGCCCCCCACGGGAAAAAACATTACTTTTGATTTTGAACAGCTTGTCAAATCAGTTTGCTTCTTGTTTGAGCACACAGGATGGAGTAGAGCACGGACACAAGTGAAAACTTAAGAATATCAAGATTTTATTTCAGCATCAGAGCAGACTTAAAGCCTGCAGCTGACTTTACAGACACTGCTTGATTTTTCTTTCAAAATATTCACAGCAGTGTTTTATGATTTAGCCTTTCTTTACCAAATGCTAACACCTAATTTCCAGAAACAGATCGTTTGCAAAATGGATTTTACTAAGCTCATTATTTAATATGTCAACTTTGTTCTTTTAATGATACTAAATATTTTCTGCCTTCACATTTAATGGAAAGCCCAGACCATTCATGCCTGCCTCACTGATTGACATTCCCTTCCCAGCAGCTCATCACATCCTCAGGCACATCTGAATAGCCTTCTGTGTCCAGAGGGAGGGGATATTTAACAGCAACAGATACTTTTGGAACCATGTGTTTCAGAAATTTCCCACCAATTTGACAAATAAATTATAAAGTACCTCCCTAGTTTCAGCAAAGTACTTCTGATTTGCATTTCTGTAGATAAAAATAGGATTCAGGGGAAAAGTCCAAGACAGGCCCAGCTTGTTCCCTGTTTATTCCCAGTGCTAAGTGAGTCACTAATGAAAAGCTTATGGGACAGCCAGCATCACTGGCCTTTTCTTAAAAATCCTCCTGGAAACAGAGATGGTACCACAAGCATTTGAATCCTGATCTTCCCTGTCCACGTCAGTTCTAGACAGAAAAAATTCCAAACACCAGAGGCTGGACCAGGCTCACAGCAATGCAGTGGTCTGGGAACGTTTCCTTGGGCAGCTCTGGTGCCAGGTTTCCATTCTGCTGCTCATCCCAGTTTCATTCTCAGCTTGTTCCCATCTGCACAGGCTGTCCATCTCAATTTTGACACTTTTATGTCAGAAATTACAGCAATAAAAAAAACAAGAGCAGCGAGGAACCTACAGACACTAAACCATAAATGTCTGGGCTTGTCCTTCTTCTTGTGCTGTGAAATGAGAGAACAGACACAGGGATGGAGGGCCAGCAATTTAAACCTGGACATAAAATGTCAGCTAATCCACTGGAACTTTGTGCCAAACACAAGAGGTTAAAGCTGAAGCAGGGGTTAAAAGAGAATGGAGCACTGATATCACCTGGCAAGAACATTTTGGCTTCAGTATGATGAACAAGAGTCTCCAGTGACTGCAAACCCCTGATTTCCTTGTTGGGGCTATTAGCTCAGCCTCAGACCTGTTTCATCCTTCCCTGCAGGAAGCTTTTTGCTGCTCCCCTTCAAGCAAAGGGCCCTAAGACCAAGCGGGACCAGGCTCAGCATGGTCAGCAGCTCCCATGCCCCAAAAGAGGCACCCCTCTGTCCCAGAGCACTCATGTCAACCCTGTGTCCCAAACTAGGACTACACATAATCCTCTGACTCAGAAAACCCCTTCACTGCTGCTATTACTGGATGTTGCAAGTGCATCTTGCTGAATACTTGCAGGCTGCCCTTGGCTTCCCCTCGGGGGGCTGTGGGATGTCCCCAGGCTGCAGGGGCTGTGGGTGTCCCCAGGGTACCTGCAGTGCCCCTGCTCACAGAGCCACTGCTCTGCACCCACCCGTCATCCTCTGCACACCCCAGCTGGAAACAGGAGGGAAACACAGGCAGCAAGCGGAGAAAAAAGACTGAAATAATCACCTCAGACAAGAGCCCCTCCATTTCTCTGATTCCCATCCCTATGAAGTAACTGTGTATGCAGTGGCAAGACCTGGCTCCCCAAACCAAACCAAACCAAACCAAACCAAACCAAACCAAACCAAACCAAACCAAACCAAACCAAACCAAACCAAACCAAACCAAACCAAAACAAAACAAAACAAAACAAAACAAAACAAAACAAAACAAAACAAAACAAAACAAATGTTAGCAGCGGTAGCAAAAGCTGCACATGTTCAGGAAGTTTTTACTCGGTCATTTTCTCCAGTGGGACCCCAGGGAATTTTGACTTCTCCCAGTTACTGGAGGAGCTATCCTGCATCTCATCTCCCAGTCAGTGCCCAGTCTACCTGCCAGTGCCTTGGCCACAGTGTGTCAGTCCCTCCTTCTCCCACTGCTCACCTTTACCTGGGTTGTTCCCAAAAGACTCCCAGCTGACATTTTATGGCCCACTGTAGTGGCACAACCCCCAGGCATCATTACCCATCGTGGCTGTACAAGGCACAAACAGCTATTTTAAAATTGTCTGGTCCATTCAAGCCAATGCTTGGCCACATGCAGCTCCCTTCTGAAGCTCAGATTTATCACCACCTCTCCTCCTGATGCATGGCATAGCCTTGCTGCAGCTATTCTTTCACTGCCTTTTAAAACTGAAACCAGTAAAATTAATTTCATTGGATTTGCAAGGTATGTAAGAGACACTATATTTTCTTTTATTATCTTAATCTGCAATTTTCTGATCGCTCCCTCATCAAAAGAACATAGTTACTATAGTGAATGTTAGTTTAGAACACATTTGTCTTTATTAAAAAAAAAAAGAAAGCCTAAAATAAGCTGAGACTGCAACAAAATGTAGTGGATTCTGGCTCACCCTTTGAAAGGACTGAAGCATTTTTATCAGCTGCCTGAGTTCATTAAAAAAGCTCAAAGGTGGCCACAGGAGGCTATGAATGGAAAGCTCTTCCTCTCCCCAGGGCTCACTGAATAGTTTAAATACTCAGCTTAAAACAGTAGAGGAATGCTTTTCTATACTTTAAAAAAATGTTATCCTCTTCACTACCCCCTTTTTCATATTCATGAAAAAAAATGTCAAGAAACAGCTCTGAAGTGCTTGCTATCTGTTCTGTAACGAGACAGGACTGATGGCCCTGCTCATTGCAGGGCAGTTGGACAGGATGATCTTTAAAGGTCCCTTTCAACCTAAACTATTCTATGATTCCACGTTCTTCTGCATTGCTGTTAAAGCAACGTGTCCCTCTTTCTGGAGATAAAAATGTACTTCAGAAAAAGAATGCATAGAAAATGAAGTCAAGTCACCTGTATTTTTGGCTTCATTGCCCAAGACCAAACTGTTCCACTTACATCCAAATCAGACAAGAGAGAAAATTTGAAAGTAACCCAGAATTAGGTCCTTGGCATTCAGACTGTGAACAGAGGCAGAGCTGGATTGTTTGCAAAGAAAAACCTTGAGGATAACAATGGCAGACAGCCGTCATGAGCTTACTTGGAGACACAGTGCAGATCAGGGCAGCCTGTTTGGGAGTGAAAATATTCCTGAATTTTGGTGACCTAAGACTAGATAAAACTGTAGCATGAGGTTGTGCATTCAACCCTAAGGAAAGTCAGACAGATTTCAACCCTCAAGTGTCCTTTTGTTTAGTGGCTCATAGCTTACCAGGGAGTTAGCAAGGTGAGACCCTTTAGAAAGGTGACATGAGCATTACCAAGGTCTAAAGGCAATGAGATATTACAAAGCCCTTCACAGGTTTTACATTTTGGGCCTTTTCCGCATCAGGAACCCAACAGGAATTCAGCCCTGACCTCTTCCTGCCACCAGCGGAGCCAGATCACAAGGCACTACTTCCATAACAAAGGAAATGCAATAACAATTAGCTATTATGTTCGAATCAGGAACTTCTGACTTTTAACAGCTCTGTTTCTGCAGGATTCCCACTTGCTCTTTGTAGGTGGTGCACAGATAGCAGTGATTTCCTGGAGCTGCAGGCACAGCCAGGTCAAAGCTCTGTGTAGCAGGTTCTTCTGAGGCAGACCTCAGCAGCATGGAGACACTGGCCTTCCACTCTGCTGTGGATTTAGAGTATCCCAGCAGGTAATCTCTGAACCAGCGAGCCCTGTCTGCTCAAGTCCTGGAACACATGATATTAGAAATCCAGCCAAAAAAAGTTTCCCTGTAAGGGAAGGAGCATACCCAGTCTTGAGACAACCACCAAGCCCTTCAGGCATCTCAGTTGTTTAGCATTTTTCTCATTCTCCTTGTTAAAATACTGCTTTAAAAATATTTGGCATGTCTGGAAGCTAGGAGCATAATCTTAAGCCTTCCCTCCATCATTAATTCATTCAATTATTTCTTCCCCTGGTTCTCAATAAACGTTTTGCCCTGGTACCTCAATGTCAATTGTGCTATTAGCACAGCAGCTGGCAACCAGGGCCCCTCTGTAGCATTAACTCTATGTCTGAGTGCAGGGAGAGGAAAAAAGGCAGGCCCTGCTGCAGGGTTAAAACCAGAGCCAACAGCAGGTGGGAAGACAGAGGAAAGAGATAATAAAAATAAAGACATGCATAATTCTTCTCCAATCAGAAACAGCAATCACAGCTCACCACCTGCTCTTAATGCTCTTTTTCAGCGGACCAAGTCATCAGAGCAGTTTGCAGATAAACACAATTAGTTGTTTAGTTTAGGCATCCGTAGAGATTAGGGGGCTGGAGAGATTACTGTGCAAAGAGAGCAGAACACATACGTGTGGACACAGCAACCATGCAGTGGATGCTAAATGTTTTAAGGGCATTGCAGAAAGGAATTAGAATAGATAAGAGATGAAAAAAAAAAACTGAGAAAATTAATCAAAGAAGAATAGAGGGATGAATGTCAGGCAAGCTACGGGGGTTTATCTCTTCCTGTTCCTGGAAAAGCCACTCAATGGAAATGATTAAATCATCTGCCTAATCAGAACAGGAAAAAACCCACTGACGTACAGATACGCCTTTTATGCAGCAGGAGAAAGACCAAAAGGTCTTTTCTCATCTCCAGTTTTAATGACAAATACAAATTATATAAATTATTTAGCACCTGAACATTTGTGCTATAAGAAGCATGAGCACAACCCCAACAGATAAATTGAAATTCTCTGAGAGAATCAACTGGAACTGGCCAGGTGTCCCTGCACACGAAGCTGTGGCCCTCCCTTGTACATCCTCTGCTTGACAGCAAACCTGCCTCCTCCTTTTAAGCCACTGAGTTTTTATTTTCTTTTTTTCTGTTTAGCAAGAGCGAACCATGTTGCTAAGGTAGCTTTCTTTAGAAATTAAGACATAGAAAGATGCCTTTTTGAACCCAACAGGTTTTCCAGAAACATTCCTTTTACTTTCACTGGGAAACTACCACCACATCAACCTTGATTTGTTCATTCACAAACATATTGCTAAGCTGTTATTCATGTGCTGGGAAATATTTTGCTAGATGGCAAGTCTGTCAAACAACAGTAATAATTCTTGTTTGCAACAGCTAGGACACATGAAGCATAATCCCAAATAAAAACTGTTTATAGGGTTTTCTGTCCTGCTCTTGTCAATCACTACATACCAGACTGGTTAGCGCTTTGACTTGTTTTTGTTTTCCTTTGAATGTTTTCACTCTTTTAAGCCTGTTTTCACAGACACAGTTGACATTGTTTTGAGTTCACCTCTTTATATTTTCCTTATGGTTTTGCAGAAATTTCTCAAACATAACTGCAGGTTGCTTCTGGCATTCAAACCCCTCCTCTGGTTTACAACAGATTTAGTGCATAATTTTATTTGCCTTGGCCATGACCTAAATACTTAATGGCATTTTTTCTTCAAATAACTGTGGATGTTTTTATCTATTCCTTCTTCAAATCTATCACCTCTGAGGTAACAGGGATGAGCTCAGGCCAGGGTGGGATACCAGCCCAAAGGTGGTTGGGAGATACAAGGTGAAGGTCAGGACCAGGAGTTCTCTTGCCTCTTTCCACTCCTTGCTGGACTCTGTCCCACCCATATGACTCAGGATGTATCCCAAGGACTTCTGCCCCACCACAGAAGTTGTGCCACACCCTTTCCATCTATCTCATTATTCAGCCCTGTCTCCCAGTGCTTGAACACAGTCCCACAGGGCACAGATATGCTCCCACCATGAAGGGAAAGATTTCATCCCCTTGCTGCACACAGATCTGGCACACACATTGTCCCCAGCCATGCATGTGCTGCTGAGTGAGCTCCAAGACGTGGCATTATTAAAGGCTGAGCAGCTTTTGTTTGAGCTCATCTAGAATTAATCAAGATGTAGGCATCACTTGTATACAAACCCCCTTTTCCTGGAGCCATCTGCACAATGACATTAAGAATGGCAAGTGAGCTACTGACAAACCATCTGATTTGCATTTGTGGTTACAGCAGACAAGAAACTGTTGGGCTACAAGTAAGATCCAGAACTGCTTTTTCTCCCTAGTGTCAGCTCAAGAGAAAACCATAACATCCAGTGAGGAAGTATTGGAGATCTATGCAGGATAAAAAGAAACTAGACCTGAATGCTGAAGTACTTCAGATACACAAACACTTTACAGAGCACACTCCAGTCATCCATAAGTGCTTAAATTGTGTATTAGGTCAGACCTTAAAAGGGGGGGGGAGGGGGAGTGGGGTGGGGAAAGAGCAAGTACTAATTGATTAATTTGTGGTGACATACACCAACAAAAATGTGGGGTATCATCAGTGCAGCCCTGACTTCTGCCAGCCAGCACTCCCAGGATTTTTTGCCCCAGCAGACTGCTGGCACTTCCCTGTCCCACCCAGGTCTCTGGAAAGGTGATGTGTAGCAGAGTGCAAAGCCTTCACATGATGGGAAGCAAAGTGGCTGCTGGTATTTCATTTTAAGTGGCTCATCTAAATTCTAAAAAATCCTGATTCCAGAATTACCATATATAGCTGCCTTCATTGCAGATTTCAGCTTTCCCTGTTAGGGCAATATCAAACTGGGCTGCTGTTAACGAAAAGGCAAAACCACTGAGATTGTTACCCAAAGAAGCCTTTCTCTCTGTAACATTTAAATGTTCTGTTTGTACATGATGCCATGCACTCCTTTTCATGATTTCTTTTATAGACTATCTATCACACACTTATTTGAATGAGTGTTTAATCCATATGGTAACTGTGTACAAAAATTCAAATTGTAAGTAGTGCTATGAGTTTGGTTCATGCTATGTGTCTTTTAACATTATATTTAGTCATCTCCCTGTGTGCACATCCCCCTCCATACAATATCCCTGGCGCCTGGTGGAGACCTTCCCGTTCACAGACATGCAGATATTCCACTCAGTAACATCTGATATTTTAACTTATCTGCTATGGCCTGTAACCACACAGGTACAAATTTGGATTTATGTTTTTCCACGCCTTTGCAGCTGTGCTCTGTCCCACATTACAGCAGTAGGTGACACAGCCTACAAGAGACAGTCATTCAATTAATTAAAGACCACTCCCTGCCACTTCAGGCACACACAACTCATCTGCTTTTGTGCACTCACTTGAACACTCAGAGCCCAGCCCTGCTCTCATTGCATTTGAAGTTCCAGTAACAGTGCTCTGTACCTGGCAGTGGAATCACATCACCAGGTGAGGAGAATCTGCCTCTGACCACATACACAGAAACACAACAGAGACAATTTTCTTTTAAATACGTAAAATACAGATGGTTTATACTTTACAGCTAACTATAGCTGTCACCAGGCCAGATTTTAGCTTCATTTCAACACTGCAGCACCCATAATTGGCACAGAAAGGACTTTTCAAATGTAAAAACACCAAACACACAGCAATCCTATACATGTTCGGGGTCACATTTCCAGGGCATTGCAATGTTTTGCTTCTTTACGGTCACAACGACTTAAGTTAGTCCAACATCGGGAAAAATGTCAACACTGGATGAAGGCACCCCTTGGGAATCTTTATCTGTTTACCCAAAATATGCTGCAGGTCGTGTGAGCCTGCATGGTTCCTCTTGCCTCAAAGAGGGAAATATTTCCTGGGAGTTTCTCAGGAGCTGAGCTGAGGGCTCGCTGCCACTACAGAGGCAGGCTGTGTAGTGCAGGGATGGGGAGCACTGTGCTGGGTTAACCCCTACCATTGTCAGCCTGACTCCACACACTGATTACTGGCTTTCCTGGGGGTTTCCCACAAAGGTGATCAGGCTCTTAAAGTGTGGTTATGGGCTCGGGAGATGCTGAGAGTTTGCACTAATGAGTGCCCTGCCTCTCACTGCCTCAGCGGCACAAGCAGCTGCAGGAGCAGGGGCCATCCAGGCAGAGATGCTGCTATCACACTTTCAGAACTAACACTTCATGGTGCCTGGGGTGCTCCATATGGATGCCCTGATCTGATCTGCATAGCGCCATCCAAAATGTTCCCAACTTCAGCAGGAGGCAGCACAAAACTTCTGCAGCTGCACGTGGAGGGGCCCTTTGGAGAGCACAGGGGAGAGGCAGAGGAGCGTGAGGACACCCAGCACTGGCCACAGGACAAGCTGGAGAATGCACGGGGGCATATCCAGGAGACTTTTTCTGAGCAGCATAAAATTCACAGCTCCCATCCTTCTGTCTGGGAAGATGCACCTCTCCTGCTTAATGAAATGAAATAAGCAGTGTAGGATGGGATAAACCAGCTGTTCAGATAATTGCTGTGGTATGGGAGAACACAAACGGAAAAAAAAATGGGTCAGAGGGTCTGATTCAGGGTCTGAGAAGAGTTTTGATTTCTTCTGTCCTGGTTAAAAAAAACACATTGTTACACACGTGCTTGTGTTTGGTTGGTTGGTGGCATTTTTTTAAGACACCTTTCAAGCTGAATAATTTACAATTCTGATGCTTCCTGTGGACACTGACACAACTCCGCAATATGGTGAAACAACGAGGCTCCCAGCACGGGGAGAACAGGCAGATCTCAAGGCTGCGGAGAAGAAGTCCCTTGGTATGCTAAGGTCATCCCAATGTCATTGATTAGTCAGATGCATTTTTGCCATTTCACACACTAAGGGAGATCAGACTCAGATACAAATCATCCAGTGTCAGAAAACTGCCAAAAAATAAAGCCTTGGCAAATGCTGAACTCTCTGTGCTGTGCAAGCTGGCAGACACTCCAGGTTTCTGCCAACTCACATAATTACTCTTTTAAAAATAAAATAATTTTTTTTAAAAAGAAAGAAATGTCTTGACCTATTTTTTTTCCATTTTTTAAGACAAGAAATCTGCTAGATGCTATCTTTCTCTCAGAGAGCTTGGTGGCATAGGTCAGACAGATAACCTGAGGTAGATGCCTTTTTTTGCTGTTTTTCTCCCTCAAGAACCTACTCCTTGTTCATATTCCCAAGGTACAGACTGCTCCAGAGCTTGGAGATTTGGGGCATAAGATCAGCCATGAGCTGAGATGTTCATCTCCTCAAGCAAGTGAAGGTCTACACGATGAATGATTCACAGCTGTCCTCACCATCGCCTACTCTCTGTCTTCAGAGAAATGAAATCTTGCCTTGGCAAAAAAGAAAAGCAACTGCATTTCTACCTCCTCTTTCAATATTTTTAAACTTTTCTTTCATTCCTGTTGGAAATTAGATGTTTTAAGAATAGGCTTAAAAACAAGGTTAAAAAAAGAGCATGCAAATACGTTTGCACATCATGAGCAATTGCTGAGGTATTTTCATGGCTTTTTTGTCTTGTTTATTCCCATATAGGAAACATTCTGAAAAATTTTTTTAAAATGAAAAGCAATGAAGTCCCACTGAGGTATTTAATGTTCTTCCATTAGGGGATAAAAACACAAATGAGACCATTTTGTCAGTATTCAGAAAAACTCAGTATCTCTCTGGAAACTTTGGACCCAGTTGCAGCTGGAACCATGGGAGGTTCCATGAGAGGAGCCCCTCAGCCACTCAGAGAGGACTGGCTGCTGCTCCCCGTGCATCAGCTTGTTTAAATGGAAGGAGACAAGCAGGAAAGAAAGGCTTAGAAAAGGAACAAGAACAAGTGGGGAAAAAAAAAATCAATATACTCCACTGTTTTCTATACTAGTGGGAAACAATTCTCCAGCAGTCCTGACTGATGCTCAGTCAGAAATAGGCTTCTAACTGAAGGCAATTTTTCTATCCCCCCAAAGACAAAAAACACCTGTATTGTGTTAGTCTGCAAAACAGAAACACCAAGGGTTGCAACACCAACAGCTTCACTCAGAAGAGGAAAAGTTACTCTCACACTCCAATGGAATTGTGTGTGCCCCAGGTGAGAGATCACAGCTCTGCACACTGTGACTCCACAGTGGCAAAGCTTCCTCACACGTTTCAGCATCTCTAAGCTGGGGGCACTTATTTTGCTGCACCATTGAATCAGTAAATGGGCTAAATGGGTAAAATTCCCTAGAGTGATGGTGGTTTTTTTCCTTGTTGTGAATTATGCTTTAAATATCGCTACTTATTCAAGGACTCCCTTTAACCAAGGAGAAACTAAAATACATAACCAAACACTCATCCAAGAACATTTAAAGTGTCATAGGAAATGCTGTTATATTGCCATAATTAGTCATAATCATGAACTCCCACATTCATCATGTTTCTCAGAATGTATCTACACTACCACAGCACCTCCGAGTCACCAGCACGTACTAGGGCTCCAGTTCTGAGCACTTCATAAACACCAGCCACAGTGACTGTCCTTGTTCCCAGTTTCCTGTTCACTAATCACAAGCTCCTTCTCCTGCAAGCTTTATCCCCTTGGCACAGCTCCTCGAGCCAGGCATTTCTGGCTCTGACCCCAGAGAAAGGTGCCATCACTTACTCAGACTCTCACCCTCACTCTCCACCTCGCCTTGGGGTAAGAGGGAACCCTGCAACCTGTGGCAGGAGGTGACTTGAAAATTCCTTGGGCAAGTAGCTCTCCATTGTCACTGCAAAAGGATTGCTCTGCAGCTGTGGCTGTGTTTGAGGGCACTGCCAGCAGAGTCTTCCCTCACAGAACTACTCGTCAGAATTTCTGCATTTATTTCTTTGGGAGATGCATTTCAAGAAGGCACCCATTTTTAATACAAGTGTTTAAACAAACAAACAAATTATCTGGAGGCAAGTGTTACATGCAGGAAATTAAATATTTTAACAGCACTGAAAGCAGGACTTGAAATCCAGATGTTCTGCAATTTTTGTCTTTTTCCTGTTACTGGAACCAGTAAAGAACCTCAGCTGAAACCCAAAATTGAATTGCTGGCCTCTTCTTGGGTGTTCCTCTAACCAGAAACCAAAGTTACTTTATCAGAAGATGTTAAATTACTCAAGCCCTAAAAAGTAATTCTGTAAAGCCATTCATGGCTGACCACTCCCTAAATAATTTCTCAAGTGCCTGTTTCTTATTTAGATTGTGTATGGTGCACATTTTAGCTTTTGGCTGCATTGTACAGATGAGAAGTAAAAGCAAATATGTGTTGGTAGACAGAACAAATCAAGCCCAGCTGAATTTAGTGATTTGATCTGCCATTCATTTAGAGCAAAAGTAGCTGCTGCTATTTGTATTAGTTTCACACAATAAAGTATTTACACTTCATTTCTTAGCTTACACTATCTAATTAGAATTATGAGATAATAGGGGCCCCATATGGCAAATAACTTCAATAAAATCCTTTGATATTACAGCATAGCATGGTACGGCAAGATTTGCAGTGCCATTTATGTAACAGCCTAAGACAGAACTCCTCCTTCTAAAAAGTTCTCCACCACAACAGAGGGGACAGAGGATCCACAACACAGCTTGTCTCAGTTCTGCTGAGATGTATTTCCTGCACCTTCTTTCTGCACATCCACACCTGTGAGAGAAGCTATTGTGTAATTTGTGGGCAGGCTCTTGCTCATAAGGAGCTATTCACAGAATTACTAGGGTCACATTAATTTACAGTATCACAGAAGCTCTGTGCTGCAAAGTTTCTTAACACCCCAGGAGTGTCCAGGGCTGCCCTGTACAGGGGATAGACCTCACCTCACACACCTTCCCACCACAGCAAGGCTACAGCTTCCCTCTGCAGTCACCTCAGCTGCCCTGCAGCTCTGGGAAAGGCCATTCAGCTTTTCTCTTGGCTACCTATTCCCTAACAGCAGGGACACTCAATAGTTCAGTGTTATTACCACAGGTGTTTGCTCAGTATTTCTGCTGCCGTGATTCACAGACATGCACACGTACAACAGTCCTTTCAGGAGGGTAATTTTTTTGGTGGAGCACTCCCACAGAGAAGGAAGCTCCTCAGATCTCACCTGCAGGCAGTGAGCAGCTCCCCCCTCACAATGCTATCTTGCTGCCAGTGCAGGTACGTGTTGGCAGCCCAGCTGGTTAATTCTTCCTTCAGGCACAGCTGTATAGAAATTAAACTAAGCCAAGGAAAAACAGCAAAAAGCCAAAAATCCAGCAACAAAAAGACTACCAAAAAACACCAAAATGCTGAACACCCACCAAAACTTCATATGATCCCTTTTTTTTTTAAATTAGATTTGTTTGTTTGTTTGTTTTCGTTTGTGCCAGTATTTGGAGTGAGCACTTCTATTCAAGTAAAAGACGAGTAGCAGCCACCTGTTACATTCACTTATCAAGGTAACTGTATTGATACAGAAGCATTTGCTTTGTTTTCTGTGGCATTCTGATGCTCCAACCACCAGAAATAAGACAGGAGCCCATAAGAGGTGTAGCTGGAATATACAGGCAATGCAGAGGTGAATTTCAGCTGACCACATTACTCACTTTGCCAGTCCCTCAGACGAACAGAAACATTTCTAGAACATCCCCCAGAAAACAGTAGGACCACTACAGTCACCCCCGGCCACACATTTGTGGTTTGGAGCAGTTTTCAGCAGAAGTATGAGATGTAGAGCAGTTCTCTACGAGCTATTGTTTTCATTCCCAGCCCTTCACACTGCCAAATCCAGATTTTGTGTAGTGCACTGTTCAGTGGTGTGGACCATCAAGACAAATCTCTTGCTAATGTATAGGTTTGACATTTTCCGATTTATTCAGACATATTACCCATAAAATGGCTCTAACACAATAAAGGACATAATCAGAATTGTCTGTTCCCAGGATGTTTGGCACTTCACAACTCCGATGCATTTAACTCCTCAATAACTCTTGTACCTTTGGATAATTTGCTGTGGTAATGTATAATCTCACATAGAGGAGTCATACCTTAAGAAATTTAATAAATTCAATAGAAACCTGCATAGCCCACATTTACTAGTCATCATTCCAGTTAAAAAGCCCATCCCAGAGGGTCAGCACTGCATGATCTCATCATGTTTCTGCAAGGCAGTGATGATCAGACAGCATTTTACTCCAGGTTTCACCATACCAGCGGTGGAAGTGGTGGCTCATCCTATTACCTTCTACAGAGAGCAGAGATCACTTTAGGCTCACAGCTCAAGGTAAAATGCACATTCCAGCTCTCTCCACACCAGTCAGAGAAGGAGGCCAGAGGCAGATGAGAAAGAAACTAAATACCTACTCAACTCTACACATGAGTCAGGGCCAAAAGACAGGAACCGAAAAGGAAGGGGAAAAATATACCTGTCAGTGCTACATCCCCTGTGAATACAGGACTGCAGTTTTCAAGCCAGTCTCCTCAGCAGCACTCTCAAGTGTTCCAAAATGTGTGGATGTGGCATTTGAAGACGTGGTTTAGTGGCGGACGTGGGTGTGCTACACCAACAGTGGGACTTGATGACCTTAGAGGTCTTTTCCAGCCTTAAGGATTCCAGGAGTCTGTGAATTCCTGAGCCAGCAGCAGGGCATCAGTGCAGTCTCTGCCTATGCAGACAGATTTCATTTCAAAATGAGCCCCACCTGCTGATCTCTGGCATGGGACACTACAGCATGGGGCACCCCAACTTCTTAACAGTGTTTCATACCCACTCCTTTAAACAAAAAACTGTTCTCTGCAGAGACATCATGGAGTGTGTGAGCTGAGGGATGTGCTATATGAAAAATTCACTGGCTGCAGGACTCACAAAGGCCCAAAGTGCACCAAAGTCCCCACCAAATGTCTTCCCATGCCTCTCAAAATCCAGCTTGCTACTTCATAATTCAAGTTCCTGCCTGCTGTTAAATAAATATCTGAAAGTAGAAACCCTCAGAACCACAGAGTCACAGCACGGTTTGGGTTGGCAGGGACCTTAAAAATCACCTCGTTCCAACTTCCCTGCTATGGGCAGTGACACCTTCTAGTAGACCAGGTTCCTCCAAGCCCCATCCAACCTGGCCTTGAACACTTCCAGAGGTGGGGCATCCAAATTTTCTTTGTTTCAACCTGTTCCTGTGCTCACCACCTGCACAGTGATGAGTTTCTTCTTAACATCTATCTAAACCTCTGATCTCTTTCAGTTTAAAACCATTCCCCCTTGTCCTGGCACTGCATGCCCTTGTCAAAAGTCTCTCTCCAGCTCTCTCAGAACCCCTTTAGGCACTGGAAGGTTCTCTAAGGTCTCCCTGGAGCCCTCCCTTCTCCAGCCTGAGCAGTCCCAGCTCTCTCAGCCTGTCCTCACAGGAGAGGGGCTCCAGCCCTCTGAACACCTCCGTGGGCTGCTCTGGGCTCCCTCCAGCAGAAGATCTGCTCAGGGGTGTCAGGCTGCTCCCAGCCAGGCTGCAGCTGCCCAGCTGTGAAACTCCTTAGCAGCTTTTACCCTTAGAAGGATCACTGCATCCCTGACATCTTGTGCAGGAATGCTAAACTTGTCCTGAATTTTAGACAATCAGTCTAAAATTTTCAATCTAAAAAGAACATGACCCCACAAAGGGAGCCAAAAATTCAGGTCTCATCAGTGCCTTAATGACACTGGGTTATTTGCCTTGTTTGCAGCTTTACCAGTATGAGATAATTACACTTATAGGAAAGCAACACTTACAGCTGGAAACACTAACAGGAACAGAATCTGTAATGCCAAAATCCACCTAGAGAGTGCTATTTTATTTCATTTCTCCTCTATTAAACACTTCTGCAAGAAAACTCCAGTGCAGACAGCATGGGACCTTCCTCTCTGAGACTTTCCCAGCACAGTGGTGACCCAGACTGTTCCCATCCTCTCTGGGCACAGGATTCCTCCCATCAGTGCCAGACTGGGTGGCTACCTGAGGCCATCAGTGCTGGCCAAGGCACCCTGCAGAGCCCTTGGCTCCTGCCCCACCTCTCACAGAAAGAAAACTGCAGCAGGGGCTCACTGCTGTGAGGACCCAAGTACTGATGTGGAGAACTGATGAAAAAAATCCCATATTATCCTTGCAGAACCATACAAATGTTATAAACTCCACACTCTCCCAGCAAAGCCAGTGGGAAAAGCACCTGCATGCCCAAAAACAGGACTAAAAGGGTGCTGTTCCTTAGGTCTAAGCCCTACGTCAGACAAGTCACACCTTTTCAAAAAATACAGGGCTAGACAAACTAGTCTATTGTAGATAGACTTGTTTCATGAGCCACTTGTTCATTTATTATGAAGTAGATATAAAAGAGTCTTAGAAAAGAATTTCCTTTACGACGTTTTTGATAAATTATTAAGCTTCTGAAGAGCTCTGGGAGCATTCATTGATCACGAAGCTCGTTTTTACTATTTCCTCAAGTATTCGCCACTTTGCTTACTGTGGTTTTTATTTTGAAGATGTAAGTGATGATGCTTTTAGGGTCAGCAGGCACACCAATAATTCATTTATAAGTATACTTCACTCATTCTTCTGCATCTTAGCACAGAGAGCTATGGACTTTTGTTTTCTTTAGGTATTAAAGATTATATATGTAAACAGCAACAAAGCTAAGAGCAGAAGTCACTGAGCATGGTATAATTATGTATGTAAACAGCATCAAAGCTAACAGTAGAAATCACCGAGCACGAGGCCATCTGCTGCAATGAGTTTTCAGAGCATCAGAGGAGGTAAAATGTTGCTTTGTCATAAATTTCCATGAATTTTCTTACAGCAAAACCTTATGTTTCAGTCCGGCATCTCCTCACAGAGAAGAATCCCTATCCATCTCACATGCCAGTCAGATAATATTTCTCAGGACAGGTTGAATACTCAGAGTCTGCCACAAGATCTCATGCAATACAACAAAACAGGGTAAAAAATGCAGAATAAAACTACATCAATGGGAAGGTATCTAAGAAGAATATAATTAAGGAGGCTAGAATTTAGCAGGAATACTCATATTAGCACATTACTATCAGGGTTTAAATAACAGCTTGGTTAATACCACCGGGGAATATCACAAAAGCTGTGAAAACTGCCCAGTGCTGGAGTCTCAGGTTTTGATGTCTTACAGAAGGAACAGCCCTATCCCAGTGTGACACCTCTGTGCCAGGGGGACCTTTGCTGCTCCCCCCAAACCATGGGATCAGTCGAGGCACCAGCTCCTCCAGGCTGAGCCACGAGCTCCATCACACTCCAGCTTTCCTCAAAGCCTTGTTTTTCACCCCAAGCCTGCAGCCAGGATGTGCCAGGTCTCTGCAAGGAGACTCATTTTCCTGCTGGGTGTCACACAGTACACTGGAACAACTCAGGGAGAGGTAATGTGCATCAATTACTGTGACAGACAACACGAGATGGACCTAATATGTGCATTAATACAGTTCATCTCTAAAAGAGGTAGTTTAGATTCATTGCTCCTGCAGCATATTCCAATCTCAAATATAATTCATTCCACAGTTTTAAGTGCAACAGCCAAAGACATTCAAAAATAAAATCCGAAAAACTTATTTTTGATTCTATAGCAACAAGCTGTTCTCTTCATAGTAAACATCTCACAGGAAAATTACTTACCTCTTTTTTTTTCTTGAGGCTTCAATGCAGAGAATTGCTTTCTGACTTGAATTTTGCATGACAAGTTTCAGATGTATTTGAATTTATAAGGCCAAACAAACAACTCCTGAAAACAGTGATTTAAAGTTTAAACACCAGCCTTATGAAATAGATGATGTGGTTAGATTAGTTCTCCAGAAGTTATAAGAGATAATGTATTCAGTTTAAAATGTCTCAAAGTGTGACATGTCACAAAGATCTGCATTTCTGGAAGGTGATGCAGTTGGCTTGTTCTCACTGGCTCAAACACGCTAAGAATTTAGTTTCCTGTTACTCAAAACTGTAATTTTTAATTTGTGGCAAAAAACCCAATAATTGCAACACCTAATTAGCAACAATGAATGTCTCAGCAGATGCAAGCCTTACTCAGTGCCTGCCTCCAGCTTCCCATCACATCCTTTTCCCTGCACACCCCAGAGGGGAGCTCCCCACAGTGCCTAGGAGGAACAAAGGTCTGGGTCCAGTCACCACACGCTGGGTGGCAACAGCACCTACTCAAAATATCAAAATTATGTATCAAAAACTACAAATCAAAATTACAATCCAGGTAACTGTTATGAAAAATATCCACCATTCAATAACGCACTTGCTCGATACTCTCTGAGTTTCCTATTCAAGCTCTGGAGACATGACCAGCAATCCTGGGAGATGCCAGATGCTGTGGGGCAGCACTCAAGTTTCTTCCCCTCAGAACTACTCTGTATTTCCTAATTCAAGAGGCTTTTCTCTTCCAGGACCAACAGTAGAGAAGTTTCCTTACTACTTACAGCAAAATACATGCCACATGCAAAATTCTGCAAGTTCATTTGCTACTAACCAGTTGCTGTATGAAGTATGAGATTTAAACACATTTTTCTTCTACAGAAAGCACAAAGAACAAAGCATTGCTTGATTGGCATAAAAGGAATTTCCTGGGAAGGAGGAATTTCCCTTGAGCTTCCAGTGCTGTACCCAGGAGGAGGAAATGTGAGCAAGCCCTTGAGTCAGACAGGATCCCAAAATGACAGCATTGGACTTTCAGTGCCACAGGGCACAGCTGCCCCTGTGGTGGGATGGATATTAGCCACTCTTCCTCCCCAAAAAGTGAAGTGTCCTTAATAAAAAGCACGTGGGGATTGTATGATTTAGGGAATGCAAGTTTGATTCTGGCATGCACTTATTAGAGGCAACTAATTAAAAAAGGAAAAAAAGATGTTACAGGACTTTGAGAAGATATCCAGAAGGCCGATTTACAAATCCCTGTTTTCAAACTGGGAAACACCCTGCCCAACAACACACAGTGAACAAGAGACCAGAAATGGGGAGGACATAAAATTCAGAGCTTGGCTTGGCTAGGGTCAACACAAACTGCATTTCTTCTGTGCCTAGAGCATAAATCAGCAAGCACATGGTAAATCGGTGCAACATAACCCAAGCTGCAGATTTACACCACATCAGCTGCTCGTTGCAGCAGCTGTCCTGAGCCATGAGAGTCAGCATTCCAGGAGTTACCAGAGGCAGCATCACCCTGCACATCCACATCTTGCATTCCAGGAGTTACCAGAGGCAGCATCACCCTGCACATCCACACCCTGCATTCCAGGAGTTACCAGAGGCAGCATCACCCTGCACATCCACACCCTGCATTCCCTGCACTCTGCTCTCAGAGCCCACCACGGTGTCTGCAGCAATCACAGTAAGAGCAGGAACCCTCTGGGTTGCAACACACTGCATTCATAACTCATGCTTTTGGCAAAGCAAGCGAGTCTGAGAATCAATGTAAAAACCTCAGCTGAGCTCAATAATCAATAAAGTGTAAGTCTCAGCTTTTTGCTCCCGGGATGATGCTTACTTGATTTTTTTTCATATTTTTGTTAATAGGTGGGTTTAATTGTTACACAAGCATTGCAGCTTTGGCACTTTATAAGCTTTATCCATTGGTTTTGTGGACTTGCATATCTGGGTAAATAAAGCTGAAATTTAGTCAGGATCACAAGACAGGTTCTGATGAACAATCATCATTCCTATGAAATGTAAATTGCACACAGAGTGGTTGACTCAAGAAATGCATTGTAATTAATTACTATTATCATTGTTATTTTAAAATTAATTTTGACAAGATCCATTATTGGTAAGCACCATTAATTTGTTCCATTCTCTTGACTGTTTTTATGGGACACTGAAATTACATATGTCATAAAAATTGTTCTTTTTAAATTATTGTTAAAACTTAATACAGTGAGAGTAAAATTATCCATACTATAGAATTTGTTCATTGTTATGAAAAACTGGTAAATTGCTAAATAAATAACAGGCTCAGTGAGAAGGAAAACAAATTTGTACTGCAAAGGAATTGATCTATTTTACATGTTACTTCCCCTAGAAAACAAAAAATGTGGGGTACAATATATTAAAGTTACATATTTTTGCAGGCGCATAGAAGCTCATATTGGAAATTTCTATTTTGTGTTAATATTTTCTCCAGAAGTTCCATAAACAGACAATGATCTTGTGATGAGGCAGTAACGATGAAGCTGGGGGGATATCCGGACTATTTTCATGTATCTTCCTTAGAATAAACCAAGCTGGGAATTCTCCTGGTTGCAGACGGTGAATCAGAGCTGGATTATTTGCCTGCCCTGGGAATGCTGGCTGTGCATTCTCATTTGTACATGCACAGAGTGCAAACGAACACATTTGCACCACTCCAGCAGCAGCCCCTTTGCTCTGATGGAAACCTCAGCATCAGGCACAGCTCTGTCACCTCCCTGAACTAAGGAAAGGCAATTGCCCGTTGCCAAAGCATTCAGAGGTGAACAATTCTACCAAATACAAGCAATACTTCTCCCAGCATTCAAGGCATAAGTGCATTCAAGAACTACTCTAGAACTTAGTCCAGGTGTCTGTAAGCAGTAATACTGAAAGAATAAGCAAGGGTCCTGTGTCAGAAAATGTGCATTATTCATATAAATTAACACTAAACTTAGGAGGGGTGGAATGTGTTGGGTCTGTGTGGTCAGGTTTTGGTAGCAGGAGGTGGTGGGGAGGGGGAGGAGACCACAGATGTGGCTTCTCTGAAAAGCTGCCAGAAGCTTCCCCCATGTCCAATAGAGCCAACACCAGCCAGCTCCAACAGACCGAGGCTGAGCCCATCAGCACCACTGGAGAGGAGGAGGGGGAGAAAAGGGGAGTGAAGCAGAGCCCCTGAGGAAGGGAGTGGTTGTGGCGCCAGGTGTTGTAACATTTGGTTCTATTTCTCCTTACCCTGGTCTGAATCGATTGGTAATAAATTAAACTCATGTCCCCAAGTTGTTTTGCCCATGACAGCTGCTGAGAGATCTCCCTGTCCTTACCTCAACCCACGAGCCTTTTGTTAAATTTTCTCTCCCCTGTGCATCTGAGGAGGGAAGTGACAGAGCAGCTTTGGTGGCACTTGGCCCCAGTCAGAGCCAAATCACTCCAGCCCCTAAATACTAAATACTAAAACCATAATGGTATTGGATCTTTGCTGGTAAGAGAGGAGGAAAATGAGTTTTATGGAAATACATCAACTATATATCAACATAATATATATATATATATATATCAACACAAAGCAGTACATGCCCAAACTCACAACATCAGCCTCTCAATACGTGTTTACTCTTTCTGCAATTGTCCCTTTTATTTGCATTTAACCAGGTCCTCTGCAAGGCTGCCACATCAATCCGGGATTTAGGTCCCTCTAAAGAATTTCTTTGCCTTCACAAACAAGATGCTGCACTAATAGATTTTCCCACCTTTCATTTTATTTTTAATAACCTGTGGAGAGGAGCCTGGGGTATATACCAGGAAGCACCGGGGCTATTTATTCCAGTAGATAAACTGATTCCTAATGATCCAAATAAACTATAGGAACACTCACACTGCTCCAAACACTGACATATTACCTTTTTTCTTTCTCAACAGAGCTGCAAGGCTGCTATAGAACTACTACGACTGTGAATATGAGCATGCTGATTTTCCATGGGGATGCTACAGGCAGACTTGGTTGTTACAACCAAGAAGAAGTTACTGATGAAGTTACTGCTCAGATGAAGTTACTGATGCTACTACATCTATGCACAGCATCTATTTCAGTAACTAATCTCAAGCTGCAGTGAGGAAAGCCTTTTGTGCAGAATTACTGCGTCCCACATTGCTCCTTGCAGAGTGGAGATCCCACATCCACTGGCAGCACCTGACAGGATGCTCTTACCCAGGGTCTGAAGCTTAATTTTGCACAGTCACCACCCAAAAACACATCAGAAACATCAAAAGGAAACTTAGGAGCAAATAAAGGAACAATAGGTATTGAGGATATCTAATGAGCCCTAACCTCGGACCTTTGAGGTCTAGATGGAAGTGGAAAAGTCAGAAGGTTTAAGGAAAAAAATACATATACAGATTCTTTCCCTGCTAATATTATCCCTCAAAAATGGAGTAAAGAGGACAAATTGAAAGTGAAAACTTCCTATCTTTCTCCGAAGAAGTCCAAAGTGATTTTATAAAACTCGTTATCAGCCAAAATAAAGACATTTTCAGCTCTCAAAGAATATCTGATTAGTACATTTCAGCTGTCCCGTTTTCCAGTTGGACACAATAAGCAAAGACAAGAAAAAAATCAGTTTAATTAAATACAAAACAGTTATTGCTGAGCAATCTGAAATGAAAATCATTTGTCTGGTAAACAAGATGCACAACAACAAAACAAAATGCTAATAAGTTATAGGTCATGTCAATATATCCCTCATTAGCAATCAAAAAAATCCCCTCAAACTTAATAATTATTTAAGAGTTATTGCACCACTTCAAAGATATCATCAGCTCCTCAGCAAATATTTTTTGCTGTGCATAGCCATACACCTTAGCATCACTTTAACATGACAGAATTTCCCCAAAATGTAGATTTCTTGCAAACAAAGCCAAGCGCTTTTGTAGCAGACTAGAAAGAAAGACATAAGCAATTAAAAATCAGTATTTGATAAACTGTTAACTTTTTCCCCCAAGTTCTTTTTGCAGAATGAGATGGAAAGAGATTCCTCAGCATACCACAGAAAGTGACACATTTTAAACAGAGAAAAGATAAAGCATTTCAAGAATTTAATACCTCGCAGAAGTATGTGGCTTACTGTTTTATTTTTCACCTAAAAATAACATTCCTATGATCAGGATGTATTCAGTGCAGTGCTGGATGCAGTTGCTTATATTCATTGGAGAAAGAGAACCTTAGGAAAGAAAGCAGGAATAAAATACAATTTAAAATAGATAGTAGACATTCCAAGATGAGGCGGTTTTTTCTTTTATTAGTGTGCTAATTTATGTTAATATCAAGAAGAGGAAACTCCTCACCAAGGAATTGAATAAGAAGGTAATGATCCGAAAAATAATAAAGCAAAATACATCCAGATTCTGTACTGTACTTTCTGATGGTTGGGGTGCCACCAGTCATGGAACAAACACCATTCAGAACACTGCAACCCCAGATTATCAGGTATTTTCATTTTTTCAGTCAGATCGATCACAGGTGAGCCACGACTGCCAGAACACCCACATGAAGGAGAAGGAGTCAGCAGTGAGGCACAGTGGAGCTGCTAAAACAAAAGCAAAAGATGTCCCCAGTGTGATGAAGGCAGGACACTGCCTGTAGTGCAGGGAAACTGAAGCTACTTGCTCATACTCTGACACATGCTCTAAACACACCTTTTACTGTGCACAGGGAAAATGTATTCCCCAAAGACTGGCAGGCCACTTATATAGTATCTGAACAAAGAAAAGGGAAGGGTGGAAAGGGGATATCTATTAAATTCAGGTCCCATAACCATTGCAAATACTTTCTGTTATATATCCTGCATACTGGAATCTGTTTCTTTCAATTTTACACACAGAGATTTTAATTATGGAGCAAAAGGGCAAGGACTATCTGAACAAAACGAGTCCTGATAGAAGAATACATGAAGAATGGCACACAGGCAGTTATTCCACAAACATTCAAGGAGGCAAAACATCCAACATGATACGCTGAGAATGAAGCCTTTGAGTTACATAAACGAACTGGAATCAGCAGTCTCTTACTCCTCAGTCTTGGGTTTGCTGTGTTTGGAGTCTGTTGTTCGGTCTGAAATCTGCTGGTTGGAGCCACAGTGGGACCAAGGCTGGGGCAGGGCTGTGCTCCATCCCCTCCCTGACTCCTGAGTGCTCCATCCCCTGATTCCTGAGTGCTCCCAGGCTCATCTTTCTCACACCCAGCTCGTCTTGCAGATCTGTTGGCTATCCACTACTGAAAATGTAGATTTGGCACAGACCTGGTTTTCCACACATGCTGTAGAAGGAAGAACCCTGCCCCATTTTTCCTTGTGCCTGTGTTCATTTCCTCATTTCCATTTTTTGGCCCAAACCCATTTTATTCCGTTGCTATTGGGCAGTCCAAGCCTGGCTCAGCACTCAAACATTGACAAATACATGGATTTAAACATTCACCTCCAGCCTGGTGCAATTACTCCCACACAAATCTGATAACTAGTCATTGAAACCAACTCCCAAAGAAGCACCAAATTCTCTCAATGCTGACATTTTCAAATTCAAGGATTCCTGCCTCAGAGACAGAACACGATAGCTTCCAATACTGTAAGAAACAATACAAATAGAGAGAGTGGACCCTTCTTATCCTCACAGGCTGATTGCTAAATGTTCATCTGACCCTGGTAGTATTAATCCTATGGGTCTGCGAGCTTTGTAATGCTGCTGCCACCAATTCAGAACAACTTTCTGTTGCTTTCTGTTTCCCAAATTTCATTGGGAAATGAGCATATTTTGCATAACAGCTTGAACAAATTTGAGCTAGCATCTAAAGTGGATATTACGAATGCATCAGTTCTACTCTGGTTCAAGGCTTATATCCTTTTATAGTTTAACCTTAGATAAGAGAATGAACTTCATACAAGACTATGCCAGTATTTATTACATGCTAATTTTTAAAAGGCTTAAATAATTTATCAAGGCTTCTTCCCTAAAGAGATGTGTAATTTCATTTTCAAACTGGTCATCACAAAGAATCCAAATACACATTTTCACAGACATTATCAGAGCATTCTGCAGCACAGAAATATCCTGCAGGAGGATCTCTAAATGTTTATCTTCTGTAGGCATGGGAAAATAAAGGATTTTGGTGCCGGAGCCATGGACACATTCTTAGGCATATAAACATTTTTGTGCTGAAAAGATGGGGGCTTAAATGGAAACAGCAACAGATGAACTGCACTGATACATACTGGATGTGACTATTTCCCTTCCTAAAAACATAACTCCAACTAAAATTCAGTTCCAACACAGATTAATTACAATCTGACTTTTAATGGACAACCAAATACCAGAGTGGATAAAACTTCATACTTAGAGCTCAACTCCTCCGTACCCAGCCCTGGCAGAACTTCAGTGCCCAGCACTGGCACACCAGATAAATATAGCCATCAGTGGGAGAAGTCCTAGCAAGTTTTACCACTCTGTCATGAGGATGACTTCTATTATGGGGTTTTAGCTGTGTTTTTTATTGCTCTAGCAGTTATAAAAGATTAGCTTATACGGGCTCAAGTTTATATTGCTCTAGCAGTTATAAAAGATTAGCTTATACGGGCACAGCATTCAGAGAAGTTGTTTTGGAGCTCTGGTTGTACCAAATTCGTTTGGGGACTGAGGGGTGAAGCATATTTCAAAAATCAGTATAAGTTCAGTGTGGCAGCTGAGTTATCCCTAATTAGGGGACAGCTTTAGATTGCAAAGCTATCAAAAGTGATAGCACAAGAAGAACAGTTATCTCGGAGATGCCAACAGATTTAAAATAGTTACATATACAGTGTATTGCATTGATAAGAAATACCATGGACCTCAAAAATGAGAGGTTAGCTTATATTGTTCTTAGGGAATATTTAAACCAGGCACATGGGATCCACACAGCCCAAAAGTTTCAAAATGAGCAGGGAAGGCCCAGGATCAAATGTTTGCACACCAACAACAGGACTCCACTGACAGCTACAAATATTTACTCTATGCTTCTTCCTTTGAAGCACATGAAGCTTTAGTGTGTTGTGGAGCAGCTGTCTCACACACAGAGCACAGAAGAATTTCACTTCAAGATGAATGAAGGATTACAGGATTTGGCTTTTCCTCTTTTTTTTTAAAGTTGCTTTTATTACAGAACAAAAAAAAATCTATAGGTTGCTCTGCGGCTCTTGCTGGATATACAGATGTGTACCAGACTTATTACTACTGGGATTCAGTGTTCTGCAGCAGATTGGATTTCCTTATCTAAATGAAATTAAAAAGTAATGGATAATACTCAGAAAGAAGGATTGCATCTTAATTCCCATACTAAGATGCTGGGGGTTTTTTGTGCCATTTACAACAAACCTTGGAGATGCAAAACTTGTATGCAGTCTTTCATGTTGAAAACGTCCTGGTTTCCACAAGTAACCAAACAGATTGAGGAACCAATTGCTTTGAAACCAGCAAGTCATGATTTTATTAAAAATATTTAAGGAGGACTTCAAATATATCTCTACAGGCATTTCATCCACCTCCGCCATGAATGAAAAATATGATAATGCATTACTGCCTGTATAATTCAGCATCATCTGCTTGCTTTGCTTCTTCCCACTGACAGCCAAAAACCACAGAGATCTGAGTAACAGCAAGGCTGTGTAAGGGACAAACCTTTATTTGAACCTCTCAGTCGTATGCTTAAATATCACCCGCTCCCAGTCAAGCCCAGGAGAATTCAAGATGCTTATCAAACCTACTCTGCAGGAATTAATTTCCATGTATCTCCTTCTGGAACCAGCTAATGCCATGCTAGCAGCAGTCTTTTCAATGATCCTCCACCACCTTCCCACTCCATCCTCCTCTGCTCACAGACTGGAGGACAAGACGAGCCACCTTAGCAACGCTGGCACCACAACTTATCTTCCCTTGGCTTTTACCACACCCTGACAATACATTCAGGGTCACAGATTTTAAAATGATGATGCCTGTGCTGAGAGGGTGATCCTTGGTGGGTTTCCGTGGTCCAGGGCCATATCTACAGCCCCAGTTGGAGCTGTTCCTCAGCCCACAACTCTGAGTCTGCAAAGCCTACACCAGCACAATTCCTGGGGAGAAGAGGGTGTGTTTAGCCACCCTTGTCACCTCCCAGCCTGCTCAATCTATGTGACAAATATTAACAAAGCACTCTTTCCACCAAAAGGAGGGGCTTGCTGCCAAGAGATGGAGAATATAAACAGAAACCCAGAATACCACTAATACAGGTCACAATGACTGCATTGAAGAAAAACCAAACATATACACAAATAAATCAGGCTTGTGAATAGGACCTGAGAGACGAGCAAGCAGGAGAGGCATCTGCAAAGGAAGGATAAAAGTCAGCCTCAGGGAAAGCATGGGAAAGCCTCCAAACAGCTTCCTGGCAGGTCCTGCCTCTCCTGGGAGGAACGCTAGCCAGGAGCAGCTGATTCCAGCAAACCTGGGAGGGGAGCAGAGAAGAAAATTGTGTGGGTCGGGAGATACTTCTTTTTTCCAATAAACTGGACCTGGATCCCTCAACTTAGTGACTTGTGAAACAGAATCTGAGGAAGTCCCATCCTTAAGTGGCAGGTTTCAGTGTGTGTTTAAAAGGGAAATGATCTTACAGATGAGGAACCTTTAACTCCTAAATGTTTTTTATCTGCTGTAGAGATGTTCCCTTAGGATATGAAAAGAAATGCAAAAGTGGTTGGGCTCAGAAACAAAAGCCTGCCTGTAACTTACTGTCTGTCAGGATTATCAGCTACATCTTTATTCTTTTGTCAATAAAAACACAGAGTGAGGCCACATCCACAGAACATTCATACGAACTTGGTTTCCACTGTCCTCCACACTTATTCCTACCTACCATTGAGCAAAGACAAATGAAAATTTTCATAAGACTTTTAAGTACATAATAAGTCTAATAAGCCTATTAAGTGCAAGTATGTCAGATGTTTGGCAACATTATCATGACAAACTGGCAGCCTTACCCCTCAGAAGAGCATATGGCAACAGCTTTGTCCTTCTGCTGCATTATGGGGTGAGAACATCTTTAGGGGCTCCAGCTCAGAGTCACGGACCCGGCCATAAATTCACTGTTTTGGTATCTGTCTGCAAAATTTGCTATGCACGATTCTCCCAGCTCCTGAGACGTGTATTTCATGAAGAATAAACTACAGTTTTAATAAAAACTCAACATCAAGACTACTTTGAGCAGAAAATGCACCCATTTTTAGAGTTGCTAGCTTAAAATTAACACCTTCCCAAAGAAACCAGCTAATTCCAAGGAAAGCAGCAAACACAAAAGTCAGCAGCGAATTCAAAACTCAGTTTTGTCACATTTTCCATGCAGAAATAGCTATTTTGTCAATGTCATGAGAATTTGACATTGACGAGCGAGATTTTGACAGAAGACATTTCGTGCAATTTTTGCCTTTAAAAAGCACTTTTTATTCCCAGTTATAAATAGATTCAAAACCTCGGAAATCATTTCCGTTTTTCTGCGTCCTTGTTGCCAGAACCTCGGTCCCAGTGAGGGCAGCAGCACCAGGGAGGCATTGCCCAGCTCCCAGGGTGGCCACCACACCCCCTGTGCCCCAGGCACGCTGGCAGGGGACAGCCAGAAATTCAGCTGTTCACAAGGAGCTGGGGTTTGTGTTGTTTAAAGGCAAAACAAAAAACAAGTAGCAGTGTTACACATTGATTATCCAGCAATTAAGTCCCACAGCAGCAGGTGATTTGCTCGAATCAATATAAGGAATCATTTGAGAGATTATCAGTTAAGGAACATCTCAATAAGAATAAAACAGAATGCCAGCAAGGCAGTAATAGTTTGGGAAATCACATTTTTCTTCACTTTGCAAGGACTTCAGATTAAGGCCCAGACTGTACTGCCTAGGACAGCCCTCTTCAGATGTATTTTATTTGTATTTGTAGGAAATGGCCATTTGAACATTGACTCTTACACTCTTCCAAAAAATTAGGAACCCACAAGTCAACAGTATCACACCCAGTATGCTGATAGTAGTGCCACACACAGTAGATTTGTCACCTGAAAAACTTTTCTTTCTAAGGAAAAGGCTTTCCAAATAGTGGTGTCTTGTATCTTTAATTATTAACATTCATAATCAAGAAGCTTTTCCTTCCTCAACTGCAAAATACACTACCTGAAGTCAAAGTACACTCAGCACAGCAAATTTCACCCCAAAGTGACAACTCCAGTCGCTGTATTCTTTATTTCCAGGAACAAGGCAAACTGTATCAGTGACTGAGGCTAGGAAGACATTCTTATTTTTTAACAGTAGAAATACACTTTGTGTTACAGTCCCTTGGACAAAACAGCAGGCGAAGAATCTCAGCTGCACAAAGTCTGCAGGCTAAGAAATGCCCCAAACTGTGGTAAAAACAAAATGTGAAGGACAAATAAAAGTTGTGGACTCAGAAAGAACAGAGCATACAAGGGGAGGATATTGCACAAACCATCACACTGCTCTCTCCTGCAGCAAAGACTTCACACAGGTTCTTTGGTTTCAAGATGTGCACAAAAATTTCAGCAAAAGAACAATATACACATTAGCACTAAATTGAATAAATGTTTTTGCATAGTGTATGCAAAACAGATAACCCTAGAGATTAAGCACCATACAGACCTACAGAGGCACCCCAAATAGAAAGGATTTCTGTCTGAAGTGGAGCTAAAATCTGCCAGGAATCACATATTATCAATTCTAGGCACACAAACATTTCATTCCCAGAAGGTTATGCCAGCTTTTCAAAGTAGAAAAAGGTAGAATTTTGTGAAGAAAAAAGCCACCAAAATTCTGTATTTTAGATGCTTCAAATGTTAAGCTATAAAAATCTTGAAAAAGTCAGATTTTAAACACAACCCGATAAATGGCAGTTGATATTTGCAGAAGGTACCATCACCTCCCAAAATCTCAGGAAAAAAAGCAGCTCCCAAGATTTTAGCACATTAAGTGCAGGCAACGATTAGAAACAGCTCTTCAGCATCAAAAGAATTCCCAGACAACACAACCCCTGAGGTGCACCTGCAACAAATACTTGGGAAAGAACAGCATGAGTGATAACCACCATGAAACAAGTCCAAGCAAACATGAGGAACAAACATTGGTCAAGGAAAGAGCAGGTTTTGTCCAAACACAGAGAAAATTTAGGGATGGAAACTGGAAAGGGAAATAGGCAAACACCCTTAACAGAAGTGCAGTAAGTTCTGCTCACTGATTCATTCACTCACACAGCCTGGGAGCTTCTCAGGCTGCAGGGACATCCCAAATATCCCATGGCTCTGTTTCAGATTTACAGTGTATGGTGTGCAGCTTCTTCAGCACCATCACCTGCTAGCATTTAATTTTGCTTGTCATATTCCTTTAAATGCACAGACTCCTTTATTCCCACTTACCTTTATTTCTTGCACCTGCTTCATTCTCTGGAAGCATCTCTGGGGCAGTTTCTCTGCAAGGACTGCTGTAGCTGACTGCACATTGTGTTTTTGTTATCTGATGAGCTGCTTTGCTTCTTCATTCCTTCTCATTTCTGGCTTCTTTGGTTTTTTGCCCCAGCAGGAGGGGGCACATTAAGCCAGTTTAGTTAAATTTATTTTATTCTCACTCCTATAATACCCATATGCTGCACTTCAAGAGACATTATTGTTGTTAAAGGCACTGATCTTCAATATTAATAGCATCAGCCACACAAGGGCATTCCAAGGCTTTATTAAGGCAAATGAAACATTTTAAAGCAGATCAAGCAGGGTAGAATACTGTTATTATTATTTTCCAGAAGTAAAATTCTGTTTGCATTAAATGTCATCCATTTGCATTTTGTGACACTGCCGAACTGACCCACATCCTTTGCTTCTGCTGAAGCTTAAGTTTTTTAGTGAATTAAAAAATCTCCAAGGCAAGAATTCAGCCTACCCCTTCCCAAAGCAAGTCTGCCTTGCGAGTATTGTTATTTCAACGATCAAAATCACTTTCTGCTTTCCAAAGCATATAATTTACAAGCAATTAAGGAAGATGAGGACATAAATTGATGCCACATGGTCACGGGTGGCAATCTGTCTATGAGGAGCTGGGATCTTACACGGGTGGTGCTTTCAGCTGAGCACGGTATTGACAGAACTCAGAAATGGAGAATGCTTCTCAAAGGGCATTGATGCACAGGACATTTATTCCGTTTTACCTTAATAAATGTTGTATAAAAAACCCAAAACAAAGTAGCTGTAATCGTAGTATAAAATGTGATCTTAGTATAAAATCCTATTTACAACAGACACAGTGAACTGTAAATCTGATGACAGTTGTTTAAAGGAAAGTAAAACCCCAGAAAAAGAAACCCTCTTTGTTATTTTTTACCTATTAAATCTGTGAGCAACATCTAAGATCCCTACAGCTGAAAGTTGTGAACGAAAAAAAAATTCTTCAATTCTTCCTTTCTTCACTTACTTAATATGTACATTTCAAAGGGTTTCTTTAAAGACAGTTTCATTACTATCTCAGAATATTTAGCTACAGATTTTGCTCTTGGGATAAAACATTCATAAGCATCAGTGAGATAATTTTATATACAGTTAAAAACATTACATCTAAAAGCTTCTCCAGCAAAAATATATGCTAAGAAATATCAGTGTAAAGTTATTAACAAAAACAATAAATCGGACCACCAAAGATAAATAATATTTTTTTTCTCAGTCATTGGAACCTGGAGCAATCCTGGACAGTGGAGTCTGGATCCTTGTGGAAATTATCACCTACCAGTGTGATGAGCCCTCTGCAATCATCAAGTCCAACTGCAAATCTAACATTGCCAAGCCTCCCACTGAACCACACCCCAGGTGCCACATCTAAGTACTTCCAGGAAGGGTGACCCTACCGCTTCCCCGGAGAGCCTTTCTGAGTGCTTGACAACTCTTTCTGTGAAGAGATTTTTTCCTAATATTCAGTCTAAAACTTTGGAAGGATTTTTTCCGAAGCTCCCTCACATCAGTGACTGCTAAGTGCTTAGGTTTTAAGGCCAAGAGTAGGGAGTCTAAATATTTAATGTGGTCTTACACATAGTATAACCCAGAAATCGTTAATGAGAGGCTCCTGCAGCTACCCTGGAAGTCAGTAATTTGCTGACCTTCAAATGGATATGTTCCTAAGGACTTCTAGTGATAAAGACCCACTCTGTTCTTAGGTAAGATTTTTTTAGGGGTTACATTTCTTCCAACATGTATTAGTTTAATTTTAGTTTCCATCCACTGATTTATACAGTTCCACTTTTGCCTATTAGTTTAAAAAGCCTCCTGCAACCATAAATCTCCTGCCGCAGTGTTTATACAGTTCCAATAAGTATCCTCTTAACCTTATTTTAACTAGACTGAGCCTCTCATTAAAAATGAATGTTTTACGGACACCCAGTCATTTTTGCAGAACTTTCCTAAGCCCTTTACAAATTTCTATAATCCTTTTTTAAAACGTGTTGACATCAGACAGGGGCTGAATGTCTAAGCAGCCGTGTCATCAGCAGGGTGTATGGGAGCAAAAATCCGTCCCCCACAGGTATAGCCAAGGGCCACATTCAGCCACACAAAGCTGGAGCTCACACGTGGCTGGGTTTCAGCCTGACATCCCAGACCCTTTCAAACATCATGGCACTCTAAGACTGAATCCTCCCACCCTGCAGATGCGAGCAATTTTCTTCATTCCTAAATGCATGACCATTGATTTGGCTGCATTAGAATGCATAGGAGACTACACCAATTACAATGGGCTTTGAATCAGACTTCAAAAGAAAATGTGCTGTGAAAAATGGGGCTTTTCGGGGACCAGAAGACAGGCATGTTAAGAGCTTGTTCCAGCAGCATTCTGCAGCAGGAGATACTTATGGAGGTCAAAATGGTACCCAAATGCTGGTCTGCATCAGGAGCCAGTAGGAACATTCACACCCCAACCCGTGAGAGGAGCAGTCAGGAACGGTGAGCTGACACCTTTGTGTTGACAAGGACTATCTGCACCTGCTAGTGCAGCCCTGTGGAGGGCTGCCAGTTCTGGCAGTGTTCATGCAAAAAGTACATCCTATCTCATCTATTTTAATCAATGCAATAAGCTAACGAGGAACAAAAAGCCAGCAGAGCTGAGCTACGCCGCTGAATGGGAAGATTCCATCCCGCTATGGAACAACAGTGCACAGATACAGTTTTACAGAATAAAACATGGAAAATAGTTTTACTCGGTGTGTGAAACCCATTCTAAGATGCAGAGCTGTGGGAATTTTGAAATGGTTCCAGAAAAGATTACTGTTCTTGAATAATATAAGCAGAAAATCAACAAATCCATGGCCTGATCACCCCACTCCACACTGCAGGAACTCCTGCTGTTCCTACCTTCCATGCTGCAGGCCTTGGAGGCCCAATTCCTCTATTTGAACATGATCCAAGACCCAATGAGTCCCTGTTTTTGAGTTCAGGGGGCTCTGTGGCAGTCCTCAGGTTATGGCTGTGTGATTGACAATGCAAAAAGGAGTTTCTGAGCACCAAAATGTTGTGTTCCTAAACCAGAGTAGCTGCAGATTTATGTGAAAGAACTTCCTGACACTGACCACTTTCCAAACCAATGATTTTCTTTTAGGGTTTTTCAAATGCAAAGTAACAGCCATTAAAAAAACATAAAAGTGCTCTGCATCTCTGCTCTCTTCCCTCTCCCAGCTCCTGGTTTTCACTGGATGGAGAAATTCTCTCACCTGTGCTAAGATAAGGTTTCCCCCTTCCTCTGAACATCTTAGCATCCATCAGAGACACCGAACAAAGATTAATTCACAGACTTCTCCACCTTTACAGTTCTTGAATTCCTATACTGTTTGCCAGCAAACAAGTAAACCAGCTTTTTAAATAGCAATAAATTCTCCACTTCTCCCTGTCCTCTAAAATACCATGTACATTCACATCTCTCTCGAAGCAGTAATTGTGCAAAGCTAGTAATTCTTAATAATTACAATGAAGATGCCTAGACTATTCCTGGCTACCAAAATTGAAGTTCTTATAGAGATGCAAATATATTATTTTTAGAGATGCAGAGCCACATTTTATCTCACAGTCTAATGGCTCTTCCTTAAAGGGTTGCAAATTTTCTTGTGCACTGTGGTTTTGTCCTGCTCATGTGGCACTTAGAAAATGTGGCTACCAATATAACAGCATCTGTAAAATTTCTCAGGGGAAAGGGGAAACTATTCTTTCAGGTACAGAACTTTTGCCTCCACTTCACTAAAGTAAGCTTTTTTCTCTTGCTGAGGTTCTTCAATGACAACAATAGGGATGGGGCTGAAAGAAGGAAGATACTGCCATGAGCAGATTCCAGGGTGCAAACAGAATGGGAAATATTGATGCTAATCAGACACTCTTATTCATCACAGCACACAAAAATTGCCTCACATACTCCCAAGCTCAGTGATAGAAATCAGCCCTTCACTCCAAGGTACAGTTTGTAGTTAATCTGATTTTCCTGGAAACAACATATTGTCTGTTTAACTTCTTTTGCTACTGTTGTAAATCTGTTCTTTTCAATGTGAATTTTGCACACAGGCTTTTACACGTAGCCCAAGCTCATTCTCTTGAAAATGGCAAAATATTCATCCTTTCCTATGAATAGAATTGCTGTGGGCACAACAGCTTTAAGGAACACCAGCCAAAGGAAACTCCTCTCCAGGGGTGCAACAGCTGGTTTCTCCAGCTCTTCCAAAGCCTTCAGGCTCCCATCAAGTTTTGGTGACCATGTAGCCTCTCCTGACACCACATTGCCTGTCTAGTAGGACACACGATGAGCAAACATCCAGAGCTGAGGATGCTCTTTAATGACAGCATTGTTCATGCACCTGACAGCATTATAACTTGAGTTAGGCTGGGGAGTTTCCATGGAAACAAAACATGACACTAAGAAATAAAGCAGAAAACAGATTTGGAAAGAGGGTCCCAGGCTGTAGCCCACTGACAGTCTGGAGGAACTCCAGCACTTGTCACAGCAATGAGAGAGGAAAATAGGAATAAAATAATTCCTTATGAAATGGTTCCATCCTGTCACATTTCAGAGCTGTTTCATTGGTGATGAGCAGTTTGGGCAGAAGCAGTACAACCTGTACCACTGCACAAGCAGCAGCTCCAGGCATGCAACAGGCCAAGGAGGCAGCAGTGCTCAGAGCTCAGTCACAATCAGCAGGCACTCACAGCCCTCCTAGGTCACAATCAAACACCTTGGAATCAGGTTCAGATGCTGGCAGTTCCAACTTCCCCTATCCAGTGTGGTACAGGAGCTGAGATCTCAGACGCCCTGCTGACAGCCTAATGAGAACTGGGTTTGCTCAGGCTGCACGTCCCAGATGAGCAAGCACAGTAACCCTTGGTGTGGAACAACCAGCTTTTTTCCACCAGCCATCACTCCAAGGCGTAAGTGCAAGATGACTGATAATCACTGTCACCACTGCCATCATCTGCTCTTTCACCACAGAGCCAGAATTTTCATTCGACCCAAACACTTCACCCAGACAGAGCAAAAGGTTCACTGAAAGGCAGCAGTTGAGAGAAATGTTTAGATCTAAATGCCTCCATTACAGCCAAAAGCAAGTGAAGAACCGTCGTTTTTCTTTCCAAACACACCCACCACCTAAAAACTATTTCCAGAAGGAGCTGCACGTTGTTAGTACTAACCTCATTGCAGTCTGGATAGAAAAATGGGAGCTCCAGCCCATTTTTGCTAGAAACCCTATGCATAAGGCATCAGGAACACTGAGCCAGCGTGCAGAGAAATTGCATCTCCCCCAGCCTTAAGCAATGTCAGGCTGGGACAGAGCTGAACAGCCTCCTTCTGCTCCCCAACACAACACAGACATCACACTGGCAGAGTACAGCCCTCTGCTGCATCACCAGCCCCTAAGTTATCTGCAAAAAAGCTGTTTTCAAACCAGCACAGCTCATGTTTGCCTGGGGTTTGTAGCTTCACTCCTGAAAGCTGCATGGCCATGGAGTTCTTCACAGTCTTCTGTCTTGTGTACCAACAAAGTCTTCTGCATCCTGAACAAAGATGGGGCACAATTTGACCCTTATCTGGACAGCAACACAGAACTCAACAAATCAGTGTGAGATTTTTCCTAGAAGCCTGATAAAGGACAAAAGGTTCAAGTAGGGAAAAAGAAGAAGGTCTTGACTTTAGACTCATTCCACCTACAGTGAAACTCTCACCTGAATGGTTATATGTACTGTTTTCTTGCACTTGTCTGACAAGTTACTGCTCTTTGTGCAACAAGTTCTTATTCAAAAATAACACTGCCAACTATTTCTCAGAAATATCTGTGCAAGACAACACACCCCTAATTTCTGAGCTCTTTGTAACTTCTTACTCAACTCCTGTTGAGACGTGAGCATGGCTCAAGTGTGGCAAGGCTAAAGAAGGAAGGTTCTTGCAGAAAAAGCCTGGATTGCTACCCAGAGAACTCAGTGATTTCTCAGCTCTGCCGAGGTGCTCATCCTAGACATGTCATGCCTCAGTGCTGTGCATACCTTGGTTCTACAGTGGCAAAAGGAGATCAAAGACAGGCAATGTCACCAGCAGACCTCCCTGAGGCATGTCAAGATGACAGGCCCCTGGGTATAGCCTTGCTTGTACTCACCCTTGGCCTTTCTCATCGTCTTTGATTGTAAAACCTTCTATCTGGCTATGGTATTTAGCACAACAAGGGATGCCTCAGTGTGTGTGACATATAACATAAGAAAAAAACCAATGAAATCAAAGACATACTCCAAAAAAAAGTCACATCCCATTAGGTTTCTTCATAAATATCAGTTAACACATCCTACAATAATCACTGGATTTTCAGTTCTGTCTTGAACTGAAACAGTCCATTCCAGTTTAAGAGCCACTTTCACATTTGCTGATGCTACCTGAACCCTCATGCACCCCAGCCTGGGCTTCCTCCACACCTTTCCACCTGGACCACGAGTCTCCCCCATCTTTGGGCCAGCCAGCACAGAGAGTCATGTTCTGGGGAGGATTTACACCATTTACAGCACCCAAATCACACTGAAGGGCATTCACTACATCCTTGGCTAACAGTTGTCTCCCTTTCAGGAAATGCAACAGTTGTGGAGAGGGCAAAGAGGAGAGCTCCCTGTTTGGGAGAACCACACATCCTCATATGCTGGGGAGGATTTACACTGTTTACAGCACCCAAATCACACTGAAGGGCATTCACTACATCCTTGGCTAACAGTTGTCTCCCTTTCAGGAAATGCAACAGTTGTGGAGAGGGCAAAGAGGAGAGCTCCCTGTTTGGGAGAACCACACACACAGTGTTCAAATCCAAGAACCTTGCACACCTATAAGGTCTAGGCTCAGCACTGAGCATGTCCCTGACCATCCTATAGCAGCTCACAATTTAGTACACTCAGATTATAGTTGAACAACAAGTACCACATCCCTGTTTAAGAGACGCATGAATTATTGATGATGTTCAGGAGCCCTATTAAACTGTCTAGTGGGCCAGCAAGAACATTCAGTAGTTCAGACGCATCAAAATGAATAATAAAGCTTTCTATTTTGAAGTTTGGCCATTAGAGAAAAGAACCCTGGCAAATATATAATTTTGTGTAATTTCACTTGGATGCTCACTGTAATAGCCGTAGTATTTATGACACCATGAGTCATAACCATACGCTCCTCAGATAGCAAAGACACCATTATCCACACTATCTAAAATCAGAGTTCTTATGCAGGAAAATATTCTGCTAAAGGCAAGGCCTGCTTATTTGCCTTAAACTATAGGCTTAGTCTATAAATATGTACTATTTCTCTACGTACATCTGTGTCAGCCATGAAATGCGTGTAAATACGTGTTATAAAAGGACAGTTGTAAACATTACGAGAAACGCCTTCTAGTAATCCTTTAGATTCTGCCTATAAAATAGAAAATCCAATTAAATTGCCTCCTTGTTCTTCAAACAAACCCTTGTCATGCAATAATTAAATCATAAAATAAAGCCTCTCAGGAAAAAAAAGACTACTGCACATTCAGAACATGATACCCACTAGCATTATGGCAGCATTTGTGTGTTTCACTGAGTGCAATGAGAAAACAGAAAACAAAGTTATCATCTTTGTTTTGAATGAAAGGCAGTGTGGGCTAAAGCTGTTTTGAGGGACATTTTCAGTAAATTTGAGACAAAAGAGATTTTTCTCCATTCATTTCTGGCAGATATCCAGTTGCAAGCTTGAGAAGTTCCTGCACTGAGGGTCAGCACCTCTCTTTCCTTCCTCCTGTTCACATAATGCGTAGGAGACTGTGGCTCCTGAGGATGTCACCCCTTGCTGATTGCCAGCACAGTTTTCACAGCTACCAGGGACCTTTCTGGGTAAGATACTGCACACAGCTTCTAGGACTTCACACATTTATTCAGTGCTGTTAATAATTACTCAGTGTAAAGCTGAGCAGTAAAATATTTATTCTGAAAGACCCAGCATCTTGATTTAAGGAACCTTCCAGCAGTTTGAGACTCACAGTCCACCTCAACCACTGCAGTTACAGTGAAACAGTAATCTGTATTTGGAGAGATGTTGTTACATGATATTTAAAGGCATTTAACAGGATGTAGCTGCTGTGTAAATATTATGTAGTTTTTATTCGCAATATCCTCATAAAACTTCTCTTTTTAATATCCTTCCCTGTTTGCTTGCAATCACCATCCACATAAAAGTCACTAACTTGAGAAAATGTTTAATCTAGAGTTGTTATATTCTATGTCAAGCCTCTGAGATTGCACAGAAATGAACAATATCACCCCAAAAGTCAACCCTTTCCATACGTAGAACTCTACCCCGAGCAGTAGAGTTCTGCCCCAAACTCCAGAAAACAGATTACCGAATCTGTAAACACAGAGTACTCTCAAAAGCTTTTCTGATAGTGAAGGAATTGTTAACAAACAGGTAATTTTGCCTTAGAAGACACTAAAAGCTGAATGTATTTCCAGAATTACATGTGCCCCAACACTGCCTTTGCAATGGATTTTTAGGTAGCAGTACAGCAACAGCTATTATAAAGGATGGCATCAACGGCTCCAGGCAATATTTTGCCCTTGGATCTTCATCTTTTCCAGAGTCAGCATCCACATTTGTGCAAAACAAGGAAAGGATAACAGGGTCTATTGTACAAAAAGAGCTACCTGTTCCTATCATCTTTACAAAATAAACCCCTCATTTCTTCTATTTCATCTCCAATCAAAAATCTGTCATCCTGACCAAACTGAACTATCTTAGAAAATTGTATCAAGATTTTCAAGCTTGACCTCTTAGCTACCCATCATCAAAGAAACTACTGCCATTACAACATACATCCAAGCCCCTTAGGATGCTTTTCATACTATTAGGAAGTCTAGTGTTCAATTTCAGCATTTTCTCATTTTTCCTCAATCAGCCGGAAGCAAAAAAGAAGTCCCTGAGCAACACAGAGCAAAAGAGAAAATTCTATCTCAGTATCCACTTTTCTCCCAGAAATCTCAAAAAAGAAATCAGAGGTGAATACAGCTCTATAATTATTATTCACAAAGTGTTTCCAGTGAGCTTTTTCCTCATCTCTGGGAGATGCAGTCTTCTGCATCAATGTCAGACGACATGGCAAACTCACTTGCAAACTCTATAAAGGGTTGTGAATTCATCATTGCTTGGGGCAGTGATGTGGTTGGTAGTCATTTTCTGATCAAAATTATCTTCTGGAATAGCCCAGGACACAGAATATACAAGAAAACATTGATGCAGCTGTAGAGCAATACTACTGAGAGACTAAGGAGAGATCGAGGATTATCTTTGCTTGTTTATGACAGATATACTGAGAGTCTTTCATTTAGAGTCTGGAGTTAGTTCTTCCTTCATCCACAGCTAATAGTCAGAGGACAAACAGAGCATTAAGGCTACATGACTAGCCAAGCTTGTAAAGTCTTAATAAGAGATCCATTGGAAAGCATTCCACAAAAATGTAAGTATTTGTTTGTCTTAAAGGCAGATGACATCATTTCTCTTACCTTCATCCCTGGCAGGGGGAGCTCAGGAAAGTGAAATCCAGAAACATGAAACAGGCAGAGACACCAGCTCTGTTTTCCATCGTGCCATTTTACATGTGCCAGCACTACAGCCAAGGGACACCTGTGGTGGACCTCACTGGTTTTACTGCTCAGGAAAGTTCATGGAGCAAAACATGTGCCCACGAGCCATCCAACAGGCAGCAGACCTGAAGGAAATACAGAGAATTCCCAAGACCTGCCACCAGAATAATGAGCTTGGCTGCATAGCACGAGACACAGGTCTTTCTTCTTCACTGCAAAATGTCAGTACTATGGAAGCAATAAACACCCTGTGAGATTAATGCAGTCATTTTACACTGCTCTGCAAGTCAACACAAAAGTTAGATGTCAATGCTGAGCTTTGCATTCATCAGTGAAGTATGAACTTTCCCAATATTTTGTAAAAATAGTGATATTAAAAAAATCCTGAAAATACCTGTAGAGATTTGTATTTGAAAATTTAATAAAATCCAGGGAGTTAAATTCTTTGTACCCTCAGGAAGAGTGGCAATGTTAAGCAGTCCACTGCAGAAACAATAGCCTAAAGTTTGGATAGGTTTTAAAATGTCTGGCTAGAAAATAAATCCAAAATGTATGATTCCACTTATGAAAAATTAAGAATCCCTTCAGTCTGCTTATCTGTGCCCAGGCACCTTTTCTTTTCCCGGGATGACAGTAAAATTGCCTCTCACCCTGCTGCACACGTGCTAGCATTCAGCTGGCAGCCAGTCACTAGAGGGGCTGGGGTTCCCCAGGGCTCAGCACTGGGGCCAACTTCACTGATGGTCTGAACGAGGGCGTCGAGGTGATGCCTAAAGAGGCCAACCTAGAAACAGACACTAGACAGGAGTAAGGGAATAAAGGTGGATATTTATTTGAAAGACCTTCAGAGGTACACCCTGGGCAGGCCAAAGGCTGCACCCAAGATGGACCCCGAGTCACGAGTTCTTCACACTTTTATAGCTTTGGTCCATTTGCATCTCAACCCAATTTCACCAATTAAACTTTAGCTAATGATGGAATTTCCCCTGAGCTTGCCCCCCTTCTCAAGATGCTGGGTTACACATTTTGGGCCTAGGCCGGGCTGGGTGTCCTTGGAGAGCAGCCTGGAGAGGCTTTGTTCTGTCTGTCTCAGCATGAGAGAGCAGCAGCTCACAGGCTCCAGGACACTGCAGAGTTACACACTGGGAATACAGGATTTGAAAAATATAAAAGCTAAAACATAAGGCATCACAGGGCACCTTCAGTCAGTGTGCAGATGACACCAGTTTGGGTGGGAGGGTTGATCTGCTGGAGGGCAGGAAGGCTCTGCAGAGGGATCTGGGCAGGCTGGCTCCATGGGCTCAGGCCAATTGTGTGAGGGTCAACCAGGTCCTGCCCCTGGGTCACAACAACCCCTGCAGCTCCAGGCTGGGGCAGAGGGGCTGGAAAGTGTCCACTGGGAAAGGCCCTGGGGATGCTGGTCAACAGCAGCTGAACATGAGCCAGGTGTGCCCAGGTGGGCAAGAGGCCACTGGCACCTGGCCTGTCCCAGCCATGGTGTGGCAGCAGGACCAGGGCAGTGACCGTCCCCCTGACTGGGCACTGGTGAGGCCACTCCTCAAATCCTGTGTCCAGCTCTGGCCCCCTCATGACAAGAAAGACATTGAGGGGCTGGAGCATGTCCAGAGAAGGGAATGGAGCTGGGGAAGGGTCTGGAGCACAAGTCTGATGGGGAGCAGCTGAGGGAGCTGGGAGAGGGGGATGGCCTGGATAAAAGGAGACTCAGGGTGACCTTCTCAGTCTCTACCACTCCCTGAAAGTTGCAGCCAGGTTGCTCTTCTCCCAGGCAACCAGCAACAGGACAAGAGCAAATGGCCTCAAGCTGCATCAGGGGAGGTTCAGGTTGAACATCAGGAAGAATTTCTTCATGGAAGGGGTTGTTGGAAGCGGCTGCCCAGGAAGGTGGTAGAGTCAGCATCCCTGAAGGTGTTCAAGAAACGACTGAACTCTGGACTTGGCACTTAGTTCCATGGTCCAGTGGACAATGTGGTGATCTGTCAAAGATTAGACTTGATGTTCTAGAGGTCTTTTCTAACCTAAATGATTCTGTGGTTCTGTGATCATATGCATTTACTGAAGAGTTTACATGGCAGGACAATAAAACAATCACTCTGAGTCATCTTCTCCAACCAATATAAGCATTTTAAAAGACTGTGACCTTTAAAACCATGTTTTCTGAGCTGTGAGGACAGATAGAAAAGGAGTCACATGAGCCCAGGCAGCCCAAACCACAACAGAAGAGACCCCTGTAAGCACAAGGTGCTTACTGCTTCAGCAGGAGGGAGACAACCTGCCCTCCTGGGTATCTCTTCTCCCAAATTAGCATCATTAACACAGTATGCACACCTTCTGTTTCCCAATCCACAGGAGATTTCACTGAAGTGCTGCAGGCAGACATAGTATTTGCCCTGCCACAGATGAAAGAGCCAGGAGAAAGCCACACCTTATCCATTGCAACTCCTCAGAAAATTACTTGGAAGTCCAAGTTTCTCCAGCCTACTTTGACAGACTAAAGCAACACAAACCATACAACACAAATTGGAGAAATAAAAAGAGAACAGTCATAAAATCTGCAGCCAGCAGCAGGCAGGGACAAAGTTTAAATCTCCTGTTAATAGCATCTATTACTTTCAGGGCTCACCACAGACTAAAGAATTTCATCTCACTTTGAAAAAAAATACTGCTCCTCAGGCTGAGAAGAGGACTTCATCAAGCATTCCCGTGGCCTGATAAAGTCAGGGCCTGTCTGACAATTCTGATGCCACTCTTGGGGTCACACTCTCACCACCCCAGACTGTCACTGCTGGGACCAGAGGCCCTTTGCAGTGGCAGCTCCAGTGACCCACCGGGTCCCTGCTGTCTCCCTGCACACCCCACACTCACACAGACAGCTTTCTCTCACTGGCTTGACCCCAGGTGTCCCATAACAGAGTCCCTGGTTCTTTCAAATCATTTAATCATGGGGCAGGACATCATAACAGCTGGAGCTGGTGCCTCCAGAGAGGGACCCCAACAAAGGAATCCCTGGGCTTTTAAAGGAATCCCTCACAGTCTGTGCACCCTTTCCAAGGTGACATTTAGTCTGGGGTCTTGCTGCTGCTCAGTCTCAGCTCCTGCAGAGTCTCAGGGTGCCTGGCCACCCCCAGCCAGCACCAGAGTCCCCGTGTCCTTGGTCAGATGAAGGGTCAGTGCTGGTTCCCAGCCCCTTGCCTGGGGCTCTGGCCACTTCCCCCACCCAGGGCACAGCTCTCACTGCAGCTGCACAGGGAGCTTCCTGCATCAGGTGCGTGCCTCAACAGCCAGCACAACAACCTCTTGTCATAACCATGCTCCAACCCAAATTCCAACCATCTAATATTAAACGATGCACACCTATCTTTTAATATTCATAAATGAGTAAGTAAAGTTAGTAATATTTGTTTGTTCTAATTTTTACACCACAACTAGAAAGCATCTGCACTGTGAGACAGCAGCAATAACTCCAATTTATCCAAATTTTGTTTGCAAGTAGCACAAGGTTATCACTTCAGAAAAGGATTTTACAGCATAATGTCCACACAGTGAATAACCTTCAGAGAAATAAAGAGTGGGGGCAATAAACACCTCCCAGGTAGAATGGCTATTACCTTTAGCATATTTATAATTTGGCTTAATGTAAAATTTGGAGATTTCTTTTTGCAACGTTTCTTTCGATTCAGCCTTTACAAAGAGTCACATTCTTTTTCTGCACCGTACCTGCATTAACAATCATTAAAGTAACACCTGCTTAACACGCTCTTGCTCATCAGCCTAACTTGAAGCATGGTCTGACTTGGCAGCGTGATGAGCAGTCCCTCTCTGTGCTTTCCATCGTGGTTAGGGGTATAAGGCTGCATTTGCATACATTAGATGAGCACAGGTGTCCCTACTGCTAAGATACCAATAAAACATTCTTTTAAGAACAGAATGAATCAACTCAACCTAAAAAGGAGCCTAAACTTTCTTAAACAATCATGGCATCTTCATTTTGAAGAAAACCAACTTTTAAGCATTCATGGCTTAAACATTATTAAGATTTCTAGCAGAGATATTCTTCAGCCCCAATAGAGCCCATGTTTTATTTAAATTAGCATTACACCTAAGAGCTTCAGCACATATTTTCTTCTCAGGCAGTCCTTATTACTTTGTGACTGCTCCGTATCACCCCTAAATAACACTGTCACCAGCTAAATGAATAGAGTGAGCTATACTTACAGATGATTTATACAGAACTAAAACATGTATCAGGAGGCATATTTCCACCCTGAGTCTCCAGATACAGTTCCCTGTGGCAGCAAAGGAGCTATGTGCCTTTCTGCCCTGAATTTCTAACAAGACAATTTGCATATGCACACACTCCTGAGCTCTGGCACGCACAACTTCACAGAGTTGGAAACCTCCATCTGGGGAAGGCACACTGTGTGCCTCGCCCTGTTCTGAACATCCTCTACAGCCACTGCAGGCATCGCTTGGCACCGCTCACTGGAGGCACTCCTCTGCTTCTGGAAGGAGACGGGAAAAAATAGACAGGAAGAGCCATGCCCAGCCTTATTCAACAATCACATGGCATGCATTGGAGCAGTTAGAGCTGCAGGGACTGATGGACTCACCTGTGTGAACAGAAGAACCCTTGTCCTCACTGGTGAGGTCAAACAGCCAAGAGCTGGGTACTGATGACCAGTCACGCCTATAAAATGCTCCCATTTTCCCATTGGCCCTTTATTTCTTAACCTAAGGAAGTTCCAAGGACTCCTCCAAACATTTTGTGGATAATGTACAAAGTAATAACCACAAAAGAAAATATATCACGTGAAGAAAATACTGATATAAAATAATTCTGTCAGTCAAGCTGACCATCTGCTGAGGATAAATCAAACTATGGTGCTGCACACTGGAGCAGTGATGGTCTCAGAGGAAGCTTTAGCTGAAGGACTAGGAGCTAAAGGTCTTACACCTGCAACATCACTCATCTTATTTAGCTGCTCAGTGACCTGGATAGTATATTCTACATACTAACGGAGGTATTTTTAAATGCAACTTCAAACCTAGCATTTAAAAAATATAAATACGTTTTTTTACCTCCTTCACACAGTTCAGACCTTGTTTCAGATTTGAAGGAATACTGGACAAAACAAATGATCTGTAAATAAAGAATGAGCACCAAAGCAACCATGAAGATGAGGAGAAAAAAGCCCCCCCAAACCCTCCACACAACTTCTCCTACTGCTTTGGGTCTCTCCCTTGCCTATGTGGCCACGATTTTCATGGATTTTCAGCATCACACTTATCAGGTTGTATTGCAGCTACTCAGAGCTTGAACACCAGAGGAATCTGTCAAGAATCATATAAGGGCTCATAACACGAGGATTTCTGCCTTCATCTTGCCACACCACAACCATCTCAAGGGAGAGAACACAAGCTCCTACTCAATCAGGTACAAGGAGTCCTGAGAATAAACCTCAGGACTGGCTCAGAAACAAGTGTGTGGCTGTTTGTGCTAAGCTAAGCAGAGCAGTGGCACAGGAAAAGGCCAGCACGTCTGGAAAGAGGGAGTTACACAAGAAAATTTGCCATCTTGTAAAATTATCCTCTCCTCACCCACATGGTGTTAGGCATAGCCCCCACTGGGCTGTGCCTAAACACATTCACAACAGTCAGGCAGACGTGACGTTGATCACTGCTGCCAGGATATATTAGGATTATTATATTCTCACCCTGCTTTTTACATTATTCTCTAAGCATCTGCTATTTGCCACTGCTGGAGACAGGATACCAGGCTGTCAGTAATTGTTAGTGTCAAGGAAACAAATGGACTGCTCAAGAAAAAAACTGCAAGAAAAACGAAGGTGGCAAAAAGAGAGAGGAAGAAGTAATCAAGGTGGAATCACAGAGCCTCAGAGATGAGGTCAAGGGGTGCTAAATAAATAATAAATGCCAGGGTGAGCACTGAGGGGATAAGAAATAGAAAACAACACCCTGGTGATTGGAAGAGGAAAGATTTTACTCCTTATTCCTGCTAGAAGGGAACTACCTCAAGGGCAGAACAATCGAAAAAGATGATCAAGCTAAGGAAAAGACACAGATGAGGCAAAGAGCTGGACAGGAGCATTTTGGACGGGCCACAAATATTAGTCCAGCAATTGTGGGTGGTCACCTGGACACGAGACCCAAAGCAGCACCACAGAGCAATTGCTAGAGGACTGAACTCCTAAGGAATAAAAATAAAAGTACCTAAATTAAACACCAGCAGAAACCCCAGAACCAACAAAAAGTATGGTGAAACAAGAGTGTTCAAAAAGCAATTTTGTATTTGCTTTATCTTTGTCATGGATTTTATGAATACCTCAACAGCAACAGAAACCTGTTCAGTCTTTCCTGGAAAACATCACCCAGTGGCCACCAGGAAGCTGAACCTGAAAGCAACAGATCATTGCGACTGCAGGGCCTCCTGTACCTGCATGTGATGGGAACCTCAATCAGCCTTTTGAATAATTCTGAAATTTTTTAATCTGCTTAATAAAGGGGGGAAATAGCAGCTGTGCCAGCACTGCAAACTTGTTTTTTGCAAACAGCTCGGTGACACACCACACATTAAGAATATCATTACCTGAAATTACTACAGCCCACTTTAAAAATCAGTGATAATTGACAAGATGTAATTTTAATGAGGAACCATCAGTGAATGCAAGTGCTTTTAACTGGGCCTACTGAGACAGTTTTCACAGCCCAATGCAACTCAGAACCAGCTTAAGTGATAAATATTGCCAAACTTAGACAAGCACAGTCAAACAACCCAGTCTTCTCCATATGCCCAGCCCTATCAGAGATCTGACAGTGTAACAGAGAAAAACATAAGTCGACTTTTCTAGGATCAAAGAATGCAGTGGGGAAGGATCTGCTCCAGTTACACAAGGGGGAGTAGTTATGTTGAAAGTTGGAGAATTAAAAATATATGTAGGAGTCAGGGCAGATAAATGGAACACAAGGTCCCAGGGCCATTGTGGAGCTACAAGATCTAATGACACATTAAGATGTTTGAAGAGAAGCAAGATTAGAAAGGTGATGTTGTTTCTATGTATGGTGCTAGTGAGAATATTAGTAAATCTGGCATTCTGCTGTCCCAGAGTAGCCACCTTTAATGTCCACAGCTCAAAAAGATGCTGAAAAACAGAGAGAAATTCACAGAATTTAAATGCCTGAAAACAGATTGTGTGGAAAGAGTTTAAATTATATGATCTCTTCAGCAAAAAGAAGGCTGAATAATGATTTGTCCACATCATGGGAAATGATTTGCATTACCAGCAGGCTCCTTAATTAAGCAGACAAAGGACGAAGATGATTCAACTTATGGAACAAGAAAATAAACAGATTGGATTTATTATTTCATAAATCACCAGAAATAATTACTCACCAAAACAACCACCCTGAGGACACCTTTGAGATCCAGTTATGTGCACTCTTTAAATAAGCCTGAATATTCTTCTGAAAGGCAAGGAGAAGTTGCTGGGTGAAATTTTCTATAACCTGTGTCATCGGGATGATCCCAAGGACCACGTATGCATTACAGAACTGAGGACTGCTAGAGAATATTTGCCATATTCACACTACAATGCTCAGATTTACTTGCTTACATGAGTTTTTAATATTTGCACACAGTTGTTGGAAATAGAGAATGTGATGATTAACATTCAAAAGCAGGTACGTTATCGAGACAAGAGAGCTGTTTGGTACATTTATTCCAGCATTCAGCTATTTTATTGTTGTAAACCAAGCACACAGCACTGGGTACCATGAAATATAAAAAATACAGGCTTCTTCAAAGGGAGCGTATATTAAATTTAATCCATAACTGTAAGAGTTTCAGTAGACCTACAATAGCTCCCATTAGAAACGTTAACATTACAGTCTTCCAGATAACAATGTCCACAATAACTGTGTGCAAACCACTATATATAAGTGTGGATAATTAATATGCTTCTGCATTTTATTTTTTTTTTTACCTTTGCAAGCAATAGCTGCTCTAAAATCATACATGTCTGCCTAGAGCTTCCTGAATGTTGCATACTCTGAAAAAGAAAAATTGTGGTCAAATGCTGCAACTCTCGGCATGAAAGCACGCTCAAAATTCCACATTTTGACTGAAACAAGCCTGCTGGGTAAATCTCAAATATAAAATTCTTTATGGGACAAATCTCACTCTTCTGGTCTTCTCTCTGCAGCAGTAACTGCCTGCATCCAGTCAGGGTGTTGGGAAGTGGGCAGGAGCAGAAGATCCACAACACCCACTGACACAAACATGTATTGTCCACATCAGTCTCTAAAGTGACACAGATTTTCCCACTTTGGTTTCACCATAAAGCCTGGAACATGAAAATCTGGCAGATGTAGCTGCTGTTTAATAGGAGGGGGGCAAGCACAACTTGCAGTGCCAATCAAAGAGATGGTTTATGGAATCAAGTAGCAATATTGGGTCCCAGTGAGCAGAAACATCCCGGCATCTGCTCCTGGGATGCTGAGAAGCAAACAGCAGCACACGCTTCACAGCCCCACTCCCATCACACAGACTGACAAAATGACTCAATTCAGCAAGGCAGAGTTAAACCTGCAGGGTCAGATCCTCCAGCAAACCCTTCAAAGGAGCCTGGAGCACCCCAGGTGGGGCTGGTGGTTTGCTGAATGTGGACTGAGCCCAGCTGCTGTTGTGGGGTGGGGTTCATCTCCCCCACTGCTGCTGCTGCCACCCCCACACCCGGCCCTGAATCAGTCACTCAGGCTCCATCCGTGGGACTGGAGAGGACCAGGCATTTCTAGCCTGCAATTCAACTCATCTTGCTGTAGACAAGGGTAATGGCTCCCTCAGACTGCTTTTTTCTCTGCTGCGATGAAAATCTAAACATGAAGCTCCAACATAAATGCAGCATCAGATTAATGCCCTTCTGTCTGTCAGAGCCAGGTAATTATATCTATAAGGACCAGTGAGTCTTCCATACTGTCACACCTAAGAAATAAAGCTGGGAGAGAGCAGGCAGACCAACTTTACCACTGCTTGAGTTGGAATCAAAATTTATTACTTGTTACCTAATATCTATGGAGGAAAAAAAAATTCAAAATACTGAAATTGGTCATAAAGGAACCAAGTTACCAGATCATGTCCTGCTGTCCAGAAGACCAAAGTGATGATCAGTGTGTGTTCTAGCTGCAGAGCAAATTCGCTCAAGTAGTTACTGTGCAACGTGAATTCATGGACCATAGCCCGAGGATGGAAAAATGTTGGCTGGCAGTGCGGCTAACCTGTGTCATGTCCTGGCTGAGCAGCAAAGTGCAGCTTTGCTGTGCAACAACCTCCCACCTCTATTTTCCCCTTTATCGATTGTGCAGAAACCACAGAATTCATACAATATTTATGGCACAGAAGGAGTATTATAGTGATGGGGGGGTGATGTCATTTCTCTAATGTTTGTTGACTTATGGCTAGAATGTGCAATCCAACAGCTGAGGAACGTATCATTTCTATTCATGCTGCGCTGCTCAGAAGCACACACATTTCAGTCCATGTCAGCTGAACAAAGGTAGCCAGATCCTTGGACACTTGCCACTGCAGCTATGTAGTAGAATTATGGTGCCTTGAACATTTTATGATCTCTGATGATAGGAGCATTTACACTGGGCTGATGGTTCAAATTAATCTGATTTTCAGAAGTTACAGCATTTAATTAGGACTGGTAATAAAAATTATGGCATTGAAGAAGCATTATGACAGCATCTGTCCTGATCCGGGGGTGGGGGGAATCAGTCAGGGCTTTAAAAAAAAGCAATAAATTATTAAAAGTGACTAACAACCAAAAAAAAAAAAATAACCTTCTGGAACAATAAACAATAGATAGCAGCTACCTCATCTTTGGGGTAGAAAGTCACTTGATAATTTTGCCCCTCAGAACATTTCTTTGATGTGGTGTAAAACCCTCTCTACAGTACATGTCCCTTTCTGTACATTTTCTAAGCAACTAAATCCTAGCACTCCATTTTTACTTTTATTGCCTTTCAGACTGGTGAGAGCAATATAATGATTCATCATTAAAGTACTCCTTAAGCAGCTTTGTTCCTATTTGTTGCTATATATATTAAATAGAAATTGCTCTTTGAATTCACCTCTAAAGTCAGACCCAGTTTTTTTACCTAACAAGAATGGTATCTCCAGTCATCATCTGAATGCAGCAAAGTGAGAAAACCTTTTGCATAATATAAATATCTGCATTCACTAAGAGGAGACTGATGCCACCACCTACCGTGAATGCATTTTATAAGTGGTACAAAGCCAGATAGATTCCAAATGCAGCAGCACCGTCTCTTAAAGGCACTCCAGGCACTCTCAGAAAGGAACAGTTTTATCTCCAACTCAACAGTTTCTGGACCACAGGCTTTAGTCACCTGTAGCTGGTTTACAAGCAGCATACAAACCATAAAAATGCAATGGTTGCTGAAAGAGTGCAGGCACCTGAAGACAGGCCTTGGTTTAAATCCCTACAGAAACCAGGGGGATCACTCCCTAGCAAACAGTTATTTCTTTCCCAGTCTGTTCACCATCTCCTGCACCACGTGTGACTGATGAGCAGCACATGACTGACCAGTTATTCCAGCATGGCTCAGCAGGCACAGGACCTAATGGATAAGGCCAGGCATTGCCTCCAAAAGGGCAAACCTGCAGAGATCCCAGCATCACTGCTGCCAGAGCCCATAAGAACATCAAGTTTAGCCCCTGGCTGCAGAGGGGCACAGCGGGGACTCCCTGCCCTCACTCTCCAGGGTGGGCAGAATGTGACTGCCAGGCAGAGGGAGGTGATCAGTACAGCACGTGTGACACAAAATGCTGGCCAGGCCCCATTTAATAAGCTACAATTTTTTAAATTAACTCTAACAAACAGCTCTCAACTCCCACATAGTTAGAGTTTAATGCAGAACTTTATTGCTGACCAGAAAGGCTGCTCAGAAATAATCAGTGGTTCAAGTGTACCGGTTTGATCTCCTGAGTGGATACAAGGAAGGCTGTAAGGAACATATTCCCATCCACTTCTTCAGAACACATCACCTGGAAATACACCCCAACATTTTGCTGTTTTTGTAAAAGGACCTTTTGAAAAAGACACTAGCTGGAATAGAGGCACAAAGATGACCAAAATAGTTACTGGCCAGCAAGCGCCCAAACTAATTCTGAATTTTGAAATCAGGTTTGAGAACCATTTTGCTTTGATTCAGCCAGTTCTAATCACCATTCTGTCTGTGTGCAAACAGCAGTAAATGGGATGACTAATATATATCCTTTTCTAGTGTTTCCTGCACAGGCAATGGTGTTACTTAATGCTTACCACCTTTTATAAGTGCTGTTCTAGAAAGAAGTCATTCAGATGACCTTACACCAATTCTACACTGGTGAGATTCCACTGAATGTTCACACATTTCTGTTTTCACCACTCCAAGTGAAGCCAGGAGATTTTTCTCCTCTTTGTGGGAGAAATAAGTGTTGCTATGGAGCACTGGAGATCTCCCTAGTACGTGGGTAAGAAGGGATCCTCTTTCTCAGGACAGAGAGGATCCTATACTTCCCAGGTGTCATCACAGCCTCCATCCCTGGCAGGGATTGTGGCTTCTTGATTCATACACAACAACAAATTCTGTTTCTCCACCTCCAGCACAGAGGTCTTGCACAGCAGAAGAGGTTTTCTCTACAGGATCCCAGAGGAGGATGCACAAGTGTCCTGTTCTTGCAAAAAAGGAAACATGTTCTTGCCTGCATTAGGACCTAAATTACAGCAAAAATAAAAAAAAATAAAAAAGGGGAGGGGGGGAGGATTCCACTCCAGATTTCCCTATGAGATATGTCAGTGTTGAGTCAAACACAGCACAACAGCCCTGGGGAAACAGAGGAGGCGATTACAAACACGCTGACAAAAATGCTCAGGTAGCAACACGTTCCAATTAAGAATGTGTTTTCACCTGAGCAAAGAAAGCAAAAGTGACTAAAGAGATTTACGGCGCAGATGACAGTGCTGCTCTTTTTCCTGAGGAGTGCGGCTATGAATGACACATTTGTTCTGCCAGGATGCCACAGAAACACTTCTGAAACTGTTACACAGCAATGGCACTGTTGGCTGTGCTGTCTCAATAGCTCTGCAATGCCAGAAACAAACACAGACCACTCTCCGTGTGATGCAGGTGTGATCCAGGCTGCACCTTCCTCTTCTGCACAGACAGATTTCCTTGGCAGGGTCTGCACTCAGGAGCAGACCTACAGGTCAACCAGGCCAGCAAAATCAAATTGGTGTCCAATGCCCAACACTCTGCTTTTCCAGGGAAACTGGAAACTTTCCTTTCAGCTTAATCTTTATGGAATAAAGCTCCCACTGGAGGTCTCAAGACAAACGAAAAAAGCATGCCCTGATGGTGAGAAGGTAACAGTATTAGCTGCTGTTGATTTTAGGGATATCTCAAGAAGGCAACTTTCTAAACAAGCCTAAGTAAATTTGATGACACTGACAGATTTTTTTCTGCCAGGTATTGGTGCAAAAAATCCTCCAGCAATGATTCTGGGTGGTAAAGTAGTTAGAGTTGAACAAAACTCCTCTCCACAGAGCTGTGAAAGCAAAACATGAACCCCAGACTCATACACAGGCTGCTTCTAAAACAAATTTCCTTCTCTACTTCTGAACGCCAAGATCAACCCTTAAGGACCTCAACATTCCCTCTTCCTCAGGGAAGAAGAATACCCTTTTTCTTCCTCTTAGTGTAATTTCACTCCTCAAAAAAAACCACCAGCTCCCTGTCAGCAGAGTTTTCCCTCTCTGTGTGGGTGCCCTCTGTCCTCCCCACATCCACAGGAGCAGGATGAAGGGACCTGTAGAGTGCACTGTGTCCCAGTTTCTGAACCGAAGCATAACCCAGCACACTGCAGCCAACCTCATCGAAAGGTCATTTAGCAGGAAGAAGTAAAAGCTCCCAGGTGCATTTCACCGAGACAGAGGGTAGTTTGTTTCAATTAAGCGCAACAACTTTATTGCCAATCAGAAAAGGTATCACTCAGGTATGCTTTGCCCTCTCCTCCTTGCTGCACGCACAGAAATCACAAACATATTTTCTGTCTGGCATTATAGACTGCAAATTAAGCCCTGTTCCCGTGGAAAAATTTAAAAAATTTTATAGCCCAGACTGAGGAGAGGACTGTATCCCCCAGCAAAGATCATGGCATATTGCACAGGCAGCAGCACCTACCTCCGTGAGTCGACAGAGCCAGCAAGTCAACATAATTCCTCTCGGATGGAGACATTTACCCCAGCTCAGACAGCTGGGGCTCTGCTGCCATGCCTGGAGCTTCGGACACACCAAGAAAGCATCTTCTGTGAGCAGCAGGCTCCTCTCACACCCCGAACTGCAGCAGCGGCAGCCTGAGAGAGCAGCAGCAGTTGAATTGCTGCACATGTATCTCTGCAGATTATTTCCTGCTCAAACACTTGGCATAAAAGCAGATGCTCTTAACCCTCTGGAGGCCTCTGCCTTTGTCCCCCCTCGGCAGAAGAAAGCTGGCAACTCCAAATATTCTGCGGTGAGGCCGGAGAGGAATGACCGGAGACACGCAGGGCATCTTGCGAGAAGTAGTCCCAACCTCGTGCTAGTTGCAGTCACTTTGTGCTCAGGGAGCCAGGCATTCCCACAGCAGCCCACAGCATCCCCAGGCAGGCACCACACGCTTCCCACTGCATCACCCACTGCAGATCCCCAGGCTCCAGCAAAGCTCACAGCTCAGGCAGGAGGGTGGCCAGAGGTCTGACCCTGCGGCTGGAGGCCACGGCCGGGCAGGCGAGGAGCTGAGGGACACGAGAGGAGCACGAGCGGTGTGGCAAGCCCAGCAGTGTCACCCAGACTCAGGCAGGCAGGGCTGCTGCTCCTGGCACAGAGCTCTGCGGTCCCAGGCGCTGCCCCATCACCTGCAGGCACCCACTCGGCGGGCACGGAGTGTCCGGGTGGCACCGGGCTGGCGAGCTCAGCGCTGCTCCCTCTCACAGCCTGCGAATGTGACTGGAAAGCATGGCTGAAAACATGCTACAATTAACAGGAGGGAGGGAGATACTATTGCTCTCCTGCTAGTCTTAAAGGCACATTGCTCACATGTGCCTGTTGAGGATGCGAACGCCCACAGCTTCAGCGCCGGTGTCTCATCCATCTGCAGGCAGCCAAGAAGCCCAGGCAGGAGCCCTGTCCAGGTGTGGGGAAGGAGAGCACCCCAGGAGTCAGGAATTGAAGGGGCAGCTGGCAGGAGTCCCTACACCAGGGGCTGGGAGTGAGGCCTGACACACCTTCACCACTGTCCTGGGGGCCAAACCAAGCCCCTGCCACCCAGCCCGAGTGCTAACCCCTGTCACTGGCACCTCCACCAGCATCCCAACCAGACACGGGTCAGACTGGCCACTGCCCCACCGAATCCCACATGGCATCTCCAGCAGGCAAGGAGGGCTTGGTATAGCCTAGGACCACAATGTCCCTCTCCTGGTCCTGGCAGGAGAGTCAGATCAGTGGCACTGTTCCCCTGGAGACACTGGCCAGGACCACAGCAGCAGCAGCAGGTGCAGTTTTGCACCTTGGTGTTACAGAGCGAGGAAATCCCTTCTGGACAGCCACAAGCTGAGGCACTGGAACCCAACGTGCCACAAGTGCTGAAGCTGTGATGAGTTCAGCAGGTCTTAGACCGGCTGCAGCATCTGGTGCAATAGCCACCTCCCTCCTGCCCCGGGGCTGGGGCCAGCAGGCTGTGCACCAGCTGAATGCCACATGTTCTCTCTTTGCGTCTCCTCAACCCTCCTCTGAGTGCCTTGGGACACTCTGGTTTGTCCTTCATCATGACACAGCACAGATACAACAATAACAATGCCAGTAAGTCCAGCCCACAAGCTTTTCCCCCCCTTGCCCCCCTAACAGCTGGCATCTGAACCTCAGAAGTCAGCAAAACAGGTGATTTGCCCTATTAAAAACCTTCACTTTCTTCTCAGCAGCAGTTGTTGCCATAGATAACATGCTTTTCTGAGCAGGACCGAACGGTGTGAAGCCCTGAACCTCATTAAAGCCTCTTTACGTCACACAGCAACCCGTTAGCACCTCTGATTCCCCAAGCCCACGGAGACACCAAAATTAACCTGATCAATACCTGCCCCCATCACCGTGAGAGAAGCTATTAGCAGTGTGGGTATTTTAGCCTGAGCACACAATGCCAAAACGAATTACTACGGTGAAAAGTAAGTTAAGCATCCTGTAACTTCAAGCTTTCCTGAAAGATAGTCTGAAAGGGAAGGTACAGACTGTATACCATGAACACAAAACCAGCAGAGACTTACCACTGATGCAAGCATGCACCACAGTCAGACAAATACCTGCTTTCCTCTAGTGCCAGGACAGAGGGCTATTAAAACCCAACCCCCTGATGAAACCAGTGCAATGCATGTTTCACTGCTTCCAGGCCACGCAGCTTTGTGCAAAAATACCACAGTGAATTAGCTCAAAATCGTCTTTTATTAAGCACTGCATATCTTAAAGAAAGCCTTTTTAATACTAGACCTACAAAACATGCATAAGTAGTAATCAAAATGCTAGGCAGAGACACTTAAGGCTTTATACTCCTGAAGTTTCTCCCCTGAGTATCAAAGATCAAATTTGTTCTACAAAAGATAGCTGAGGATTTCTCGAGTTTAATGCTTCCTGAGCTCATTGATTAGTATGCAAACACAGCACAGTGACTACCAGCACATCACTACAAGCATCTGTCCTGAAAAAAGGCAGTCCTCTGCAACACACTCAATAGAAATATTCTATGTACAGGCATTATTACTTTTTTAAACTGCAAGACCTGATGGACCAACCAGCCTTAAATTCAGAGGAAATGACTGCCTATTCAATTCATAAGATCAAATGCTCATTTGAGTTATTCCATCATGTACAACAGAGTGTTTTGGAGTGAGAAACTCAGGTCAGCAGGGTCATATCTTTCTGTCAGATATACCAGATCTGTCACTAAAAATTACGCACGTTTGCAAGGGTGGAATTTTTTGATTTAGGGTAATATGAGACTTCATTCTAAAAAATATTTGAGTGTAAAGAAGCCATCATGTTGTGAAGTGTCATTCTACAGAAAGGTGAATCATTAAAGATGTCTGCAAACAACTGCAAGACCCAAAATTCACATCACAATTGTACTAACCTGCATATTCCACCAAATATATGTATTGTAATTAGACAACACAGATCTTCACAAAAAGAAAAGCACTGCAAAACAACCTTTCTCAAAGACTTTAAATGCATAATAAATAAATGTAAACTGTAAGAAACACAGCCACTATTACAATGGGGGTTAAAAAAAAGAAAAAATAAAAAGAACCTTGGAAGTCAGAAACCTGACTATAACTATTCCCAACTTTCAGAAACCTATTTTCAAGTGTATTGCTACGTGATACCTGAGGAATAACAATGCCAACTGCAAAACCTTGAAACTCAGAGCTCTCAGGTGGTGGATGTGTCCATGCACACAAAACAAGCAACTACCCATGAGACAGCTGGCACTCTCAAGAGCATCCAGCATGCTGACCCCACTGGGACTTTATAAAAATAACAGCACTAGTTTAAATGGCTACTTTGGAAAAAAAATAAATAAAATCAAGCAGGAACATGAGAGATGGAGGCCTGGCATGATGAAGCTGTATCCACTTACATGAGTCCTGTAAATATTGTGGTTATCTCTGCTCAGAAATCCTGGAATACTGACCTCAGCCTTCTTCATGTTACAAAATTGCCATGCTCTACTCCTGAAATTCAGCATCTAACCTCTCTTTATAATTATCCTTCTACTATGCTCATATAGTGCATGAAGACTAATCCATCTTCCAAGAAATGGTTTGTCCCCTGCTGTTACCAAGTTGCAAAAAATCATCATTGGTTTGTAGCAGGTAAGTAAACAATTCATACATCAAGTTAACCATTCGTACATCTATTGTCAGTGCACCCTCCAGGTCACATGCAAGAAAATCCTTACAAGTGGGAGGAGAGGGCTTCTGTACAGTGTGAAAAGCAATGTCAGCACAATCGTTTCAGCCTTCTGGAGAGTGATGGGGGTGGCTGGAGTTTCACTCATGCACTTCATGCACTGAAGCAACTGCATTGGGCAACCCATACATGGCACAGGCAAGAACCTGAACTCCTGCAGGTAATGATGGCAAGAGCAGCACCAGAAGAACCCAGCACACCCTGGGTAAGCCACAGGCAGGGAGATTGTCCCTCCTGAGCCTGGCATCCACTTTTGATATATGCAGTAAGAGCCGTACTCAGTCCAGTGAACAGCTCCTCTACAGACCATGAACTGAAAATCTTGACCAACAAAAAAATTTGGCAAATGGTGAGAGCTTCTCTTAGAAGAACATTTCACACACATGCCCAAAATCTGTAAAGAGTAATGCCCAGTTCTGTACTCCTTACAAGTCCTTGGCTACAAATAAATTACAGAGTCTCTGGGAAATGCCAAGCCTTCCACCCCAGGGTTCCCTGAACTTGTTCTCCTAGATACCTGACAGAGCAGCTCCCAAAATTTTGTATCACCAATCACTCTTCAGTTCTTCTTATCAGCCCCTACCAATAACCAGCTGCAGAGCACTTACCACAACCCCAGGGATGTCTGCACTCAGAACCACTGGGTTGATAGTGAGGGAGTCCCAGCCAGAGAGAGGTGCAATAGCAGATATCAGAGCATGGGGTTTGGGAAGCAACAGCACTGAGCTTTAATATCCAGCTTGCTCAGAAACTACCTCCCAGCAAACTTAACAAAAGGAGCAACTAAAGCATTTACAGTTTTGAACACTCACACACACATTAGCCTGGTGAGCCATCAGTCCTGAGGTTTATTTATATTGGAAAAACTTCAGAAGTTCAAAAAAGGCATTAGCATCCAAGCAAGCCACACTGCAGCACCTCAGTGGGAAACATCATAGGACCAGTCTGCAGTGTTTACCTAAGGAGATGCATGGAAAAGCTAGGGACATCAGAGATATAAATGTCCTTTCAAACACCCCATTTACAAGACAAAAACCCACTCTTTTGGCTTGGCCTATTTAGAAGCAGCTATTACTGACTATGAATCTTTAAGTTATCAGCAGTGGTTTTTTGTGAGGGTTTTTTGTTTTGTTTTAAATCAGTATTTATGTTGTGCTTGAAAATATTCTATTGTATTTAGACATTAGACTCCCACAGCCCTCCTTGTATCTGTGATTTAGAAATGGAAGCATTTGCACTGTGAGCAAGGTTTGCAGAATTCAATGAATGTGTTGGCAAAGAGTCAAAAGAGCATGTTTGGACAGCCTGGGGATTATAAGGTCCCCCCAGCTGCCTTTTACAAGCTAGCTGGTTTCACCTTTATCAAGGCTTCCCACTTGAACTACTTTTGAGAAGTCAGCCTTGATGCCGCTGAAATTTTCAAATGTATTTGAGAAAATAAACATTAAAATAGGACCAGAGGAATAATTCCTCAGACAATAATCCTGTATCTACTGACTGTCCTTTGTAGTCAGAGATATCTGGGCCAAACCTTATAGCTAAAATCAGCTTTGGTATCTACAAGTACAAATCAATCTATTCAAAATGGAGCTCTCAAAGAAGACAAGCCATCATTCAGAAATGGGGGGCCACAGTTCTGACTGGTGGTGCTTCTTTCCGATTCAATAATGAAAGAAAGGTAGCATCTATGAAAAAAAACACCCAAAAGGTGCCAAAGAGAAAACAGGCTGTAGCAAAATGACCACCTGGGTATTGAAAGATGAACTCTCCTAAGATTCAGATGCAGCAAAAAGGATTAAACATGGGTACAGAGCCCAAACTACAAGAAGTAGATCCTGTTTCTTCATGCAGGCAAACTGAAGCTAGAAGTATTTTAGGAAGGTGAGCACTGGTTATAGCTTTACTGTAGGACAACTAGGTTAAATTGAGCTGGGATAAAAAGGAGTGAGACTGAATTATTTAAGCTTCCTTTCTGGCCATATGTGCTGTGAACAGCTGATAAGTTGTAGGAAGAACATGCTACTTTTAGATCTCTTGACTTTCCTGTGCCAGGGTCCTTGTCTCTCTGCTGAGCAAACAGGGAACTAATGCTTATTTCTTCTGGGAAGCTGGGAAACATGGGCTCTCCCTCTGCCTCTGGTGCTGGCCAAGGAGTTATTTTGGGCTGACCATTTAAGTTCATAACCCATTCTTTAAAATGACCCCAAGATTCCATACATATTTGGGAGGTGCTTTGAAAAATGCCAATGCAGCTTAGTTCCCATCAGCATCTGCCTGCAACAACAAAGACTCCAAAATCAGAAAGATCTCTCCAGGCAACCATGATGAACAAGCTCTGTGTTCAGCTGGGATAAACAAATAATGGGGAAATATTGTGGAAGAGGTCTTGAAGAAGCACTGCAGTTAGTTAATGTCAAATAAGGAGCTCATGTGCCATCAGCATCAGACCAGAGCTGCACAGGCTTGGGACCCAGGAAGCCAGGGGAGCACCCCAGTGGCACAGGAAGCCACACCAAAGTCACTGGACACCTTCTGGCACCCTTCCCACCTCATCTTCCTTCTTCCTTTCATCAAAAATTTTATGCAACTTTACAGCCAAGTTCAATTTTCTATTTATATCTGTTTTACTTTTTTATACAGTTTTGGAAGAATTCTAGAAGGATTCTACCCCATACATTTGCCAGAATTTGACAAATATTGTTTCTGTGCAAAGGTCCACAGGAAGCAGCACAGAACAAACCTGTCAAGCCCATGCTGCGACCAGTAGATTCACACCTCCAACTTCCTATTCCATTTCTGGAGACCATATCTCTGATATGCAGCCAGAGGACAATCCCCACCTTTCCTTTGCCTTGCTGTTGCCTGCCCTGATGCTCCCAGATGCAGCATCCCTTCCCTGGGACTCTACCGTCCTAAATACTAGTTACAAGACATCTCTATATGCAGGGTCTCACATATTACCACTGAAGACCTTATGAAAAGGGAACCAATATTAGCACCAAAAAGCTGCCAGGGGGCTGGGGAAGCAGTGAGCCTTCTCTTCACACAAAACTGCATTGGGAACCTGCATGCTGGGGGTGTTCCTCTGTTTCTCAGCTGCAGCATGAGCTTGTCCATGCTTCAGGCAGCACCTGATGGAGTCAGAGCACTAAAGAGTCAGTTATCTAAACCTGCAAGGTCCAAAAACCCCAGCTGAGAAAGTGAGAGAGGAGTGAGATATCACAAGTGACACACCACAGCAGAGAAGGGAGACCTGCTCATGCTGGGCTGAAGAGGAGGTTTCTCATGCAGCAGCTGTCAAAACCTTCTTCTGAAATGGCTCAGCAAGCTTCACCTCAGCCTTGTCCTGACTTGGACAGCTGGGGACAGCTCTGCACACTCTTCAGTTTCCCCGGGAATTCCAAGAGCTCCTATGCCCCCAGGAGCCCTTCTGGAGCACAGGGAGATGACACCATCCCCTTCTGCACCCATGGTACCTTGTGAGGCCCCATCCTCCCTTCTGCTCCCTTTTCACACTCTCTTAGCCAGTGGGTAACAGAGTGAGGGTGGGGAAACACTGCAGAGGAGCCCAGTGGTCAGTGCACTGATGCAGCACGTGGTGTCCTGAGCTCCCTGCTGTCCAAGCACCCACACCCCCTGTCCTGGGCTGCTGGGGTGCCACAGCTGCTGTTCCAGGCTGAGGTGTCCATTCAGCACCTTGCAGCTGGCCAGAGCAGCACTCTGTGTCCCAGCCCCTCTGCAGGACACTCACAGGCACGTTGTGGTTGCTCAGCCTGAACACATTAACCCAGGAGCACTAAAAAGGTTTATCTGAACTGGGGCTAAAAAGAAAATTACAAAGAGGCTTTGGCAGAAGGGTGAAACCTATCATTAATTTTAGTAGTGAACGATCTAAAATATATAAACACATTGTCCTTTTATAGCAGGACTGGGTTTCTCTATTGCTGCCTTAAAAATGTCATACTAGCTCCACCTAGCACACGGAATGGTTGTACTAGCACTGGGGAATTATTCAGGATTAAGTATGGCCACTTTTGTTCGGTTTGATCAACTGGTTATTTTTGAAATTCAGACTAATGCTTCCATTTAATTCTTTTCACAGGAAAAATATGGGCTTCAGCTAATCTCTCAAGGGTACATTTACTAAGAAGGCAAAAGATTTTACAAACAACTGAGGGGGAAGGCAACACTTTGTTATGCATCGCATATATTTTAAAAGTCCATTAGAGTCCTCCAGATTTATCATGCTAGCAGAATTCAGATGGGTATTTAATACAAGTAAAATTTTATAGGTCAGTGCAGAAATCTGACTGACTGATCCAAAATTTCCTGGACAATAAAAGTGCTCATGCCACCCCTTGCAAATACTGCCTATCCTTTCCAAGCCCTGCTGGTCCCAGCTGGAGTAGTGTTGCCTCATTAAAAGTTTCTGCCCAGTCACTAAGCAGTACAACCACTAAAACAGGATTTCTGGAATATTAATTCCAAAGGAAGACAATCAAACATAATGCTACTGCTACAGCCCACCTAATTGATTGGCTCTCCACTAAATTTAACAAAAGAAATCGCCAATCAGCAAACAATATTTTTGAGAATAGACAAAATGGAAAGGTTTTGGAGAAGGGGCAATCATTGAGGTAAGATATGCACTTACCTACAGAAAGCCAGGAGGAATTACTGTGCCATCTAATGGGACTACTTCCCTTCTGAACAACATGAGTAACCAAAAGATAAATCATTCAGGGCGTATTTTCCAATGTTTGGGTCACAAGTTTAATGAGAAACTTTACTGCCATTCAAATGGCTGGTCCTATGGGCCAGACTTTGCTGTCTGGGGCATGCTCTGTTTTGGCTTCTCCCTGGAGTCAGAAAAGGCTGGGAAGACTTGAGGGGATCATGTGAAGTTTAAGATTTGCACATCCTTTCCATGGGCTTAGGATTTTGCCATTGGAATGATTTGTAGTTCAAGTCCATGGGCTTTCTCATCATGAGGGTCATAACACTTTTTCTGCACTGAAGGACAAACACTCCCAGCTGTGGCACCTCATATGGGATTGGAATGGCTCTTTACAAGAGATGGAGCAGGGCCATTCACAGAGCACCCCGAGTCTCTCCAAACTCACACGCCAGCCTGGCCAGTTCTGAGTTCAAATGCTTCTGCTTAGGGGCCATTCTGAGGTTCTAGGAGCACATAATTTGTGAAGAAACCCGCAGGCAAAGGGAGAATGATGGGCACAAGTTACTTGGATTTGTGAAAAAGAGGACCTAAAGCAGATTGCCTTTTACAATTACACAGCCACAGGGAGACAGCACAGCAACAAAGACATGGCAGAAATACAACAAAAGCCATCACACATCCTCAGTATAGTGTATTACCCACAGGAAGCAGGCTCCTCTCGATATACACCAGCAATCAGACTTTTAATACTTTCATTTTCAAAGAAAACTAACAAAACAGAAAAACCATTTTGAAGATTAGGCCTTCTGCAGAGATAAGAAAAAGAGCTGATATAGACCTTAGTCACAGCACTGAATAACAGCAAAAAGAGTCAGAGAAACACAGATCAGAGCATACTCCACCCACGGGGATTCAAAAGGTGAGTGCATGCCTGAAAGCTGCACTACCTTTCCTACGTGGGAATCCTCCTCCTGTTTTACAAATGCACCATCCCTGCTGCACACACTTGGAGCAGCCCGAGCCCATGTGCCTGGGTGGCTTTGGCCCCACACCAAGACACTGGGTGCCAGTTCCACCAGGGCAAGAGGTGGTGAGTGACTCCGCGTGCAGATGGGGAGCGTGCGTAACAAAACCAGTGCCAGCTCTTTGGCAGGAGGCTGCTGGGCTGGGGGGATGATGCCACGTCGATAGCAGATGCTGCTAACACCTGTTGATGGCTACAGCACTCTCTTTTTAAAAGCAGTCAGCCTTGGGAGACACGGGAGAATGGGGCTTGTAGGCACTTGGGGGCAGAAACAGATAATTGCATTGCAGTGCCAGTAGGCAGTGAACAAAGGAAAACGTGTGCTGCAGGGTTACAGAGTCAGGCAGGACACGGAGGAATTTGCATCAAACAACAGCACAAGTCCTCAAGGAAAAGAAGCACCAGTCTGAAGCTGTAGGACCCAGAGCAATGGACTTCACTGCTTCGTGTACAGCAGCAGCAGTGCAGAAAACATAAACCCAGTAAAGTTTCATAGGGAGCTGGGTTTAGCCCAGAGACCAGACTGGTAAGATTCATTCAAAGAATTTTAGCTCTTCCTTTTCCACATCACATTCTTGAATATACCCTCTGTTCACTCTGCTTTAGAAACTCATTCTTTACTAAATTACATGAAGGGAATCTTATTTTTCCTAGACTGGTTCATTCAAGTGGGATACTGAATAAAGTATTGAGGTAGAAAGGGAACTGTGGCTACCAGACAATAAAGCTTTCCTCTCCAGAGGCAGTGCCAAAATGAAGCTGCAGATCTGGGCTGTGGCTGCAAAGAACCCCTGCTCCAAACAAGAGATGTAGTTGGTCAATCTACTTTGTATGTCAGAGCAGTCAGGACTCAGTTTGCACTGGACAAAATAAAGCTTGAAACAAATTTGTTTTAGGGTACCCTCACTGTGCACCTCATTTCCTTGCTTCTTGCTGCACTCATGTTAATACACTCTTCCTCCACTGCCAGTTTCTTTTTAAATACCCACTTGGAGCTGCTGTGATAAAGGTTGTTTTCATTACAGATTCTCAATTATCCTTAAATTACTAAAACATCCAGATTTCAAATGAGCACTTTTTCTTTTCCTTCAAGATTCTATCACATAGTGTCCCAGGTAATTATTGTCTTCTGACTGAGTTTCAAAACTCAGCTTGTTTGATGCCACAAAAGCATAAATCCCAAGAAAAAGAAAATTCTCTGGAAATGCAATCCTCTGCTTCTTTTATTTTAAATTGGTTTTGTGTTGTCAATGAAATCATCCCGTGGAAAAAAAAATTAAATTCCAGCCTTTGGGGAGAGACTGAACAGAAAAACTTTTAATATGCAAAGTTCAAAAAGCAGCAACAGAAAAGAGGTTTTTTGGAAGGAGCACCTCTGGCTGGCCCTGACAATAGCTTTTGTCAGTCCCCCAGGCTCCAGCAGCACAGTCGGCCAGCTGGCTGCATAATTTAACATATCATATCTTATGCATCTTGATCTTATCAGAACACTTTACAGAGGCTAATGGAAACGGTAGAATAGACTTTTGAGACCTTCCACAGCGCTGGCTTTGAACTGCCCGGGTTTACACAGCATCCAGTCAATTACCTAATCCCATCCACAGACATCTACTGTCAAATGAAGCACAAAGGAAAAGGCATTTAATAAAAGCACGGATGGAACGGGGATCAGCTGACCATGAACAGCATATGATTGTTCAGTCATTCATGCAGTGATATATCTAATACCCTCAGAGTTCATATTTCAGAACTCCTTTTTTCCCTTGCTCCTTCTTCTAAGGCTTGCTATTGTAAAGATGACAGCACATTTTACTAGCAAATAACCGTGAAATACGTTCTATTTCAAAAGTTTACTACAGAAAAAGTTCTTGTATTTTGCCATAAGTAACAAAGAACACAAAAGTGCCATTTGCTTGTCTTTGGCTTTTATCTGTTAAAGCCAGGCAGGAAGAAGTGAAGCCACTCAAAATAAAGCATTCATACTGCATACAAGCAGTGCTGGAATTACATATTTTCATGGCTGCTTTTTTGACTCAAGCAGCAGTCTGGCAGGGCAGACATCATGCCCAGAAAGTTGTTTTTCCCAGAGTGAGAACAAACCCTTACACTCTAGCTGTTCTGACCTTGCAGCTTTCCCACACACACGGAAGTTGACTGCATGATTTGTAGAACATCTCAAGTTAGATTTTTTTTTTCCCCACCCAAAGTTAATCCCTGTAAGAAAAATAGATCAATGTGAATCAGCTGAATGTAGGAAAACAGAGAAAACAGGTCTGTTGCTAAGCACAATAAATTCAAGAAAACTGCACTCATTGTAACAGCATAATTATCACCACAACTGTGCAGAAGATAATTATTTACGCCAAGATGTGGCAACCCTTTGCAAAGATAAGGCAGATACTTCCACTTTCAATCACCCAATGCAATATCTGCATTTATATCAAGATATTAGACAGGGGACAGGTAAAAATAACATGATTAACTTTGTGCATTTTTACATGACTTACGTCCTTCATTGCATCTTGGCTTCCATATATGCCATAAATCAGTGAGAGGAGAGAGCAATAAAAATAGAGGGACACAGAAAAGATGAAGAACTAATATTCAAATCCTCCCACAGAAGGCAGACAAACCTCCAAGGAAATGTGGGCAGATTTTTGTTAGGAGGAGGAGAATGAGAACAAGAAAAATATCAGCCAACCAAAATAATGGAAAAAACCCAAAAACATGCATACATATGGATGGCCCTGGGAAACTGGCAGGGACCTCTCTGCAGGAGTAGTGTCTGGGGAACAAGATGTCTCAGGGCTTTTAAGTCAGACCATCCAGCCACAAGGTACCAAAGCCTGTCAACATCCAAAGCTAGCACAATGATTATAAAAGGGAAACAGGAACTAGGACACACTGATAAAAGCACTAAAATCACCCTGAAAACACAAGAGCTAAGAGATTAGCAAGCTAAACAATACTTTTTCCTCCACGCTGTCATGGTTGATTGTTTAAAGCCTGTCAAAAGCTCCTCTGGGAAACCCTTCATAGATACACTGAGAGCAGTGGGAGAGTAGAGAATCAGTCAATATTTAATAACTTTATTACTCAGACAGTACCATACGCAATTAATTGAAAATTACAATGGCATTTGGGGAAAAATGCTTTTCTTTTGCAATAACAACCAAGTAGTTTGAAATATTTTGAAAGGATTTTCTCTTTTTAATATTTAAAAGAGGCACACACCTTTGTTAAAGCTGTATCAGAATTGTGAGGACACCTCAACTAGCAGAGAATTTCCAGCAATAACTTCTGCCACCAATGCTGAAAGTTTTCTTTTTTCCCCATCTTACTTTCTTTCCAAATCATGAGCAAATATGAGACTGCACTGAAATCATTAGCACCGCCCACCAGGCAGATCTGCTTGTCACTGCACATTCCCTCTCTCCAAGACAGACAGCTGGAGGCTGGATCTGGACACCAGGGAAGAGGCTGGCAGAGCAATTACAGCTTCAGCTGCATAGGCTGCCTCAAGTTCCTTCCTCAAGGAAGAAAGACAACTTCTAAAGGGAGCCCATGAACACATTCAGCTCCTACATCTCGCTAGTGGAACTACTTTTGGAATGCTCAGCACATATCAGAAGTTCACAATTCTAAAAGAAAGATGGAAAAGGAGAAAAAAAAATACATGGGAACAGCCAAAAAGTGTTTGGGAGGTAGACACTGTGCTGCACAGCAAGACACCCAAAGAAAAACTTACAAAAAAATGAATACCAAGCAGTGACATGTAGAAGTGCAAGAACAAGTGTCTTGGAAAATATGCATGTGCCTAACTACTGACACAGCTTCTGTAACTCAGTAGAGAAAGAAAAGGAGGGAAAAAAAACCCCCGTACCATAGAGTAAAAACTACTGAATCTGGTATTAAAGTCTACCGATCAATATGTTCACAGCACTCTCAAATACCACGTCTCCTGAAAGTCTGGGAGCACGTCTTTCGTTGCTCTTCTGTATCTGCCTTCCTCCAGCCAACACCCTGAAGAAAATAATTTTATACCTTCTCTCCTCAGGCACCAAACTCTGAATTACAATATAAATTTAGGTCTCCAAAGGAGTTGGTAACTCACCTGCCTTTGCTTGTCCCCATCATTTTCCAAGGAGAAAAGCAGAGCAGTGGCACTCTCACAAGTTCATTTGATTGGCAAGTGCCTGAGGTTTTCTACTGATCTTTAAATGGACTATGAATCTAATAAAACCCTCGATATCAGTACTGGAATATTTCATACGCTGCAGTTTTATTTAATTTCTTATTTATCTGACTACTGCCAAACAAGAGGATATTCCGTGAAAGCTAATACAGCCCTAAATGAGATATGAACAGTTCTCAAAATACCCTGTGTGTATTTTCTTGCACACATGTGAGCCCACAAATCCTACTGCTTAGTTCTCAATAAAGAAGTTGGTTTGTTTTAAATAACCTGACTGGAGACATTCTGCTTCAGAAATATCTCTATAAATACACCCAGGAGGAAATTTGACATATACAGTATAATTGCTTTGCTATCTAGACTTAATCCTGCATCGAAACCANAAAACCCCACAAACACAAAAACCAAATAAGATTCTTTTTGTGCACTGCTTACTATTTCTGAAATACGTATTTTAGACTGTGCATGTGCAGACCACAAGATCACCACACACAAGATCATCAGAAAGTGGTGTTACAATACTGCTTGAAAAAACCCAGACAAGCATGTCAAGGTGAACAGAGAAACCAGGTGTGTAGAGCAATCCTTTCATTCTGCTCTGCTCAGGAAAGAACCAGAACCAATGGAAAAGCATTCAGAGGAAACAGCCAGAAATATAAAATGTTTATCTTACTAGGAAGAGAATGAAAATCGTGGGCTGCTGCATTGGGAGAGAAGACAACTGGGAAGGGGAGGTGCTAAAATGGCCTTGCTTGATACAGAAGAGCCCACACTGTTCAGGCTGGAAGGCACTGCTCAGAGGGTCACTGCTCCCTTCCCCAGTAATCCTCTGTCTTTCAAGAGGTGTTTAACTGGATCTTCACCAGTGAAGGCTCTAAATTTCCCTGGTCAATAAATTCTGATGCTTTACTACTTCTCCCTTAGCTTCACCCAGCATTCAAACTCGATCTTCCTTGTCCCAAGGAATAATTAGGTACCATTAGGCACCCTGTGGAAACTCCTCCCTCGAGGTCCTTAGGCTAGGAAAAATTCTGTTTGAAAGAATAGAATTACATGTGACCCTGCTCAGGTGCTGACTTGCTGAGAGCCTTTTGGGCTTACCTGGGGGGATGTGAAACACAGGACTCTTGCTCCATCCCCACGTCCCTCTCACTGCTGTTGGTGTGTCTGAGTGACTGGGTGCTGCACCCAGCTGTGACGGCAAACACTCCAAGCACCAACAGAGCTTAAGGGAGCTTGGGGATGAGCAAGAGTCCTGGCTTTCATGGCCTAAAGGACCCCCAGCTTCCTCTGAAAGGGACACCAGTTCCCAAGAGAGTGGACAGTGGGGGAGTGAGGAGGTTGGGTGCTGTTCCCAGAGAGCACTCAATCTCTGCAGATGCAGAGACCTTGTGCTTCCACATTGTTTGGGGACTTGCTCCCCACTCTTTACCCTGCTCTTGTTCCTCCAGGTCTCAGCCAGAATTTAGCTTCCCTTCCTAGAAACCCTTCATTCCTACAGATTGATGGGTTTTGTCTTGATCCCTAATCTCTCCAGACTTACACCCTGCCTTCCAAAGGAAGGCTCATGCTTCACTCCTAACGCAAGGCTCCATATATTAACAGCTTACAAAAGCCATACAAAAACCTTTAGCCTGCTGGAAGCAATAATCTATTGATTTAACATTTTGCTCACTACTACCAACTAATAAAAGGATAAAAGCAAGGCACTATATCACAAATTGTCACCAGCAGCTCAGAACAAATTGGGTCTTTTTTGGATCAAGAGAAGCACAAAGACTAGCACAAACTCAAATCACCTCCCTTCATCAGCTTTCAGTCACACCCAGTCCCATCACCCGCAGGTGACCAAGAGCACTCAGAACAGGACTAACGGCAGATGGCATAATTAAAAGGCTTTGAGTCATACATCAGAGTGTCTGTGTACTAGGGTATATCAATTAGTATACTTAAAAAGAGAAGGTTTTGAAAGACAATCTAAATTAGAGCACATGATCTCCAAATTCAGCTCTGAAGTTTCAAAATAGCCTTTTGTTATCCCCTGACACCAAACAGCCGTGCCCAAAGCTGGGTGTATGTTCCCTCTTTCATCAACATATCTCTGCTCCTGCCTAGTCCTAATGGATGTGTTACCTTGAGTTGTCACATCCAATTACACATGATGTGACATAGGATGACATGAATAATGTACCCCCCTTTGATGTGAACAAATTCATTAGTTTAGCTTTGGGGAAGAACAGGAAAGCACAAATGTACTGAGCAGCAGTTTACTTGAATCACTGTAGCATAATTATTATTGTTATTATTACTGTTAGGATGATGATGATGATGATGTTGTTTATGTTTACTTCCCCTCTCACTGAAGTGTAACAAAAAAAACCCTAAGTCGAAAAGAAATTTACTTCCTCACAAAAAGCATTTAGGAAAGCTTCCACAGTTCTTTTTTTCCAGATTCTACAAAAATTAAGTGGGCCACTTCAGCAATGGTTGGCATTGAACTGTTACCACATGCTTTTCATATTTCTTTTCAGAAATGAAGGACACGAGGAAGAAGAGATCTTTGCTGCTTGGTTTTTGCCTAAGCAGACTTTTTCCCTCTATTGTTCTACAAATTGGATGTACACAGATACTGGAATATTAAAACAAAGAGCCAAAAAAGTTAATTAAATCGCTTGTTAATTAAAATCTGAGCTAGTGAGCTTCCTGCTTACTCATGAGGAGGAGTAATAACAGCACTTGGAGCATCACAGCTTCCTGAAGATTGTATCTCATGGCCAGCAATCTCCCAAAGGATGGTAAGACTGGGGTGCAGGCATCTCGTTTTGAGCGCATGCATATTCCCTCACTCTTCCAGGAGTAAAAGTTATACAAATTCTCTTGTAGATCTCTGGGTTGTGCTTCACACTCATTTCCATTTTCTGCATTCCCACCAGGGTTCACAGCACCACACGCAGATCAGCCAAGGAAGGAATCCAGCCCTCTGCTTTTATTTTTACCCATTGTGCTTTCATCATAGCTGGGTGAGTGAGAAACCATCTGCTTCCTTGGGATGAAAAGGCAGGAGAGGGAGCTACAGTTTCCAGAGGAGTATATCTTTCAAGATACAGCATCTGTCCTTTCTGTTCCTTCTGATTTATAGGGATTTTGGTTTGGGCCAAATTCACAGCTACATTAGGAATGAGAGTAGCCTAATGTGATGCTGTACCCAGAGTGAATTTGGCTCAGTGACTCCAGCTCATTCATTCTCAGGGATGATATTTCAGAGCACTTGATCCACGATGCATAGAAGGCAAATTTACACTGATGCAGTAGGTGACTTTCTAATTTCATTTATGCTCAGATCATCCTGTTGGCTGGTATTAAAGAACAGGTTTTAGCTGAAGCTTTTTAGTTTGAAGGATTAGGTAACAAGGATATGTAACTTTCCTAATCAGAAATACATTGTGTTAAGATTTTGTACAGGAACTTTTGTAGTGCAGCACAGAATTGCTGGACATCCAATCTGATAATCCTTCACATTTGAAGGCAACAGGAGCTACAGCCCCTAATTTAGAGACAAATATCGACAGAAAGAATGATGTGAGGAAGCAGTCAGAACTAAAAATCTAATCTTTCTGATACATATGAATTTCAAGAATTTTTCATCTTGAAAATTGATAGCAGGTTTCCAGACACATGTATAAGACTGAAAGATTTTCCATATCACAAATATAGTCACTGTAAATGCACTTCAAATAACAACCCTGATCTTCTAACTTTCTAGATAGTTGCTAAAATTTGAAGTCATCTTTCTAAAGCTTCTTAGAGATCTTCCTCTACTTCCTTACTGAAAATGATCCAACAAAGCCTAATGAACAAATGAACCAACTTTCTATTTTCCTTTCAGTTATTTCTGTGGTAATCAATTTCCAGATTTAGCCATAACTGTGTTTCACATAAATTTTTGCCTTTGCAGAGGAATGTGTATTAACTTCACCACTGATCTGCCCAAATTTTCAAATCCTACATTCTTCCTGAGACGATACAAGGAATGCTGTGAACAGTAAATTTGTTTGGGGGCCACAGGGCTGGGATGATGGAGGTGACAGTCAGTCTTGTCCACTTGCTGCTGGGCAGGGGGCACTGATACCCCCCTGACCCTGCTTCCCTTGCAGCCATGTGCTCTGCAAGATTCTGGACAGGCAAGTGCTAATTCTGCCCTAGCTCATATAAAAAAGACACTTCTACTTAATGACTAGTTATTCTGTTCTAAGATACACACGCTTAGAACAACACGTCACCAACAAAGGCACCACAAATAAACCTTAAGAGACACAGTGCAGTGAAACAAGAACAGGAGATGAGCAGAAGGGAGATTTGTTGTGACAGAGGCACAATGTGTGCAGCTTGGGAGCAGATTTCAGACCCTGGCAGTATCATCCAGACACAGGATTTAACCCAAGTGTATTAGTGACAATCTTAATCCAAGCCCTTTTAGCAAGTGACAATGTTGATACCAGCTAATCTGTGCCACTGACAGCTTCCAAAGCTAAGGCAGAGAGCCCACCAGCTCCAGCAACACTTCCCACATGCCTGGATCAAACTGTGGGCAAAATTCAAATGTCAACATTTGTCCAGTGCTGGAGAACACTTCCTATAGTATTCAAGACATCTGCATGGGGCTTGCAGGAAACAAAACCTCTCAAAGACCTGCAGCCTCCCCAGGCAGCAGCTGGAGGCCAGGACACGTGCCAGGAGTAAAAGCCACAGGAGTCCTGAGCTGAACATCTGGGTCATCTTCCTCCAGAGCTACCAGAACTTTTAGAAAAGTATTTTGCCAACAAAACTTTCCATACATATTTTTAAAACTGCTTAGCAGGTGTTGTATGCAAAGCTGTCCTGAAGCATTAGTGTCCACAATTAACCCTCCTGGCTGGACATGCCTCTGGCGCCAAGTCCTTGCCACGCTTTCTATCACCTCATTACTTAAGTCCCTTTATTGCCAAGGGGATAAGTACTGACTTTGCCTTTGTGAGGAGTGATGGAGGAAGTACAGATCTGCAGCTGCCAAGAGAGGTTGCTGAGGTACTTTTATTGGCAGGAGATCCAGGCATAAGTCTTACATGAGTACCGCAGGGAGGCCAGTACATAGCACTCCTTACAATTTTAGGACACAGCAACCTAGAAACTACAAATCTGTGCAAAACTGGGCTCCAACTCAATCATATTTGTGATGCAGTGGCAGTTGGACTTTGCAGAATTACTTCATAAAAAAAAAAACCTGGAAGAGTTCTCAGTAAGTGTACTTATTCCTGTCATTCATTAATATACCTGCTGGCTAAAAGTGACAAGGGACTTTCAGCACGGCAAATATGTTCTTAGCTATGGAAGAATCAAGAATTGCTACATTCAGTTTTTGAAATGTCTTGTCTATCATGGTTGGAGCACAGCTGTCTGTGTTCCTCACTCTCTGGTAATTAATGTCACCGAGAAGTTACATTAATCCCACATACTGACAGAAAGCAAAGGAGCAAGACTGGAATTTATGCCCTTCTTTCCTTAAAGGGGGGAAGCTTTGAGTCTGATTTGATTCAGAGGGCTGAGATAAAAATGGGACTTGGGAAGGTGATTCTCTCATGTCTGAGTTGAGAAATGAGAAGCAAAATTCCAAAGCAGACCCGCAGCAAGGAGATTAAATTTGTGCATTCTCAGTGATGATAAGGATGGCAGTCTGGTGCCTAAATAAACCTGTGTACTACCTATTGGTTTTGAGACACACTCCTCCTAAACAGGCGTGTCTGAAATAAAGAGAAGTGTTTTCCCAGGGTAGGCTTTTCCCTACCTAGCTGCACCCTTGCCTACCCCAGAGAGGTGTGTGATGAACACAAGTCTCCAGCTGAAGGCACAGGATGGGAAGTGCTGCTGCAGAGTCCACCCAGCGAGAAGAGGCACTGGGAGATCTGAGAGCAGCACTTCAGAGAGAGGCAGTGAGAAGGTCAAAGCAACAGAGAACCAGGGAACTACAGCATCCTCAACCAGAAATGCTGCCAGCCTTCCTCAGAACCACCAAACCCTCCCAAACTGGAGGCACATAAAAAACAGAGAGAGTGCTTTAAGACTTTCTGTAAGCTAGGGGTCTTTCAGTGCAGGTGAAAACACTGCCTACTAGTGATTAATAATTAGTTAGTTTTAGAAACACTAAGCAATTAGAATAATTTTGCACGTAATCCATTCCAAATCTCATCTCCCAAAGACCCCCTGGTTGCTTGAATTCCCACAAAGCACATTGTGCCTACAAAGCAATGCTGTTTGTCATGCACAGTAAGTCACATCACATTTTCAACCCTCCCTGCAAGCATCAGCTTGAAAATAACTACAGATGAACCTTCTGCAGTTCCAATTTTGGAAGTTTTAACTCCACACAAGTAAGCATCTCCCCCCTTAGGTGTGGACTCACTTGCCAAGCATGAGCTCAGCAGGTGTCAGACCCACTTCCTCTCTCTGGGGCTGATCAACAACCAAGTAGCTGCTGTATGATCTCATCCCATGTTTGTCTGCAATAAAGGCGCTCATCTTGTTCCCGTCAGTAACATTTACTCAGCAGGTCAGCATGAAGGGAAGTCATGAGATGAATTTGCCAATCTAAACATAGTGATGCTTCTTGAGACTTTCCAACATCAGGCTTGCAAAAATAGAGGGTTGATCTTAGCCCTAAGGCAGTGCTCCAGGTGTTCTGTGCTCCACGGCACCGAGGGGTTTCTCGGAGAGCAATCGGCCCCACACCAAGTGGTTTCCTATGCATTGCTCAGAGTGGACACACGGTGACTTGACTCTCTCCATGCCTGAAAATGAACTATTAGGCAGCTGCAGCACTACTTTCCATCTCTGCCTCTCAGTGCCTTGTGTCAGATGGTTCACAAATTCTTACCTCTTCAGACACTGGAGACTTGTGTTCATTGCACCCCTCTCTGGGAGGGTGGCTGTGCTCCCCCTGGAGAGGCAAGGATGCAGTTAGGTAGGGAAAAGCCTACCCTGCGAAAGCGTTTCTCTTTATTTCAGACACACCTGTTTAGGAGGAGTGTGTCTCAAAAAAAAAGCTAAGAAATGAGCTTTTCCTGTCTGTTGATTTCTAAATTGCATTAAAAAGAACACATTTGAAAACCTTCCATGCCCAGTAGTGATTACAAAAGATGTACATTGCCCTACAGCTGTCCTTCAACTCTGAATTGGCCCTCCAGAGACACACCTGTGTGGTTTTCCATTTACAGTCAGGCAGCAATAATAAAAGATAAAGTTAAGAGAAATATTTGACCTCACTACTTTTAGATAGTCAGAATGCAGATCACCATGGAAATCTAGGCAGCTCATTATGAAGGGTGCTAGCTGAGGGGATGCAGAACAGCCAAGAGTGATAAATAGATTCCACTGAAGCTCATGTGATTTGTACATTATGAGTTTTTGTTGATACAGCTGTAGATGATACTGTAAGAGCTTTTTAAAACCCCATTCCCCTACAGTCATCTGTGTTTTTCATTATGAAAGGGAGTAAGAAATTCTGGAGGATCTCATTTTCAGGAACTAGGCAGGTCCCAGGAAAGCAGGCTGGTGTTGAGGACAAACATCCAGCTGCCTTTAAAGAGGATGTGTCACTGGCCAGAGGATTTGCCATATAATTACTTTGGATTCAATAAGGAGAAGAGCAATTTATGTTAACCTTTTACTCCAATTCAGGCAAGTTGGGCACACTGAGGCTCCTCTCCAGGACAGCAGAATCAGCAGTGATGTCACATCCAGTTGAATGTATTTGCTGTGTGAATACACCCCTACCTAAGGTGCATAAAACCAAAATTTCTCTAGCTCTAGAAGAGAAAACCTAAATTTAAATGACCAAGACTGAAAGTTTAGAGGAATTCTTGGGCTGTTCCCAGTGTAAAAGGAACTGAAACTGCAGAAAAAGGACTGCCTATCTCCACCAGTCAGCGTTCTTTAATCCTGGCTTTCAGGAGTGATATCAAACACCTCGATGAAAAGGCTACAAAGAGAAATTGCTACTTTATGCAATGAACTGCTGTCATGTTTAAAAAAACCCCCAGCTTCATCAGCAGAGACACAATCTGTAAGTGCAATTCAGCTCTTAAGGAATTTTTTTATTATACACACAGGACGTTTCACAGTCTGAGAAATAAAACATTTTTAAAGGATTCTCTTCTCTCCACAGCTAAGATTGGCAGGTGGGAAGGGCACCAGAGGACAGGTTTTCAGAATACATTTTTCAAGGTTCTGTTCAAATTCTAAGCCATTCTTACCTCCCAAAGCAGGTACATCACATTGAATCAGTTTTTGCATATAATGCACATGTAATTCTGGAAAATGAAGAGTACAATAAAGCTTCATTCTTAATGATACTCTGCTGTGAACAGGTATATTTTAATGTATCTCGAATTGATTTAAGTGTTCTTAGATGTCTTCCAAAAAATTACCTCTGACAAATTTTGTTTGCCAACTCTTGATATTAATAAATCGAGAGCTCTCTTAAGACTATGCTTTAAAAAACAAACAAACAGGAAAAAAAAAAAAAACACAAACAAAACCAAAACCTTGCCTTTTCCTGTATTTATTTATTAGGTTATTAACATTTCAAAGGCTCATTCGTCATCTACCAATTGACAGTAATGGAGTCAAAACCTTTTTTTTTTTTAAACTGAAACATGGGTCAAATCCAGCCATGGGATCTCTGTGAAGTGAACAGAACTACAGCAAACTTGTATCCCAGCTTGGCCTGCATCTGGGAAGTTGGGAAAACAGTGGATGTAATTCACAATTGGAGCAAAACTATTTCATGTCTCCTGGACTCCTTTCAAAGTTAAGTTTCAAAGTTTGTAATTAAATTGACACGTTTTTCAGAGAGGCAACAAGCGCTGAGAAAAACACCTCGGATGACTACAAATCACTGGCTCTTTCCCAGATCTCTCATTATATGGAAGACAACCACACGCAAATATTTCCTTTTCTTCCTTTCTCAAAGGTCAGCAGTTCCAAGCTAACTCACTTTATTTCATGCAAATATAGAATAGATCCTGCTTTTTATCAGAGACTCCCCAAAGCTAGATTAAATCAAAGTGCAGGGGTTTTTTAAGGATACAATGCAGTTTAAGGAGCATTTCTTCCATGAATTCCAGAATAGGGATGAAACTGACTGAACAATAAAAAAAACCCTCATCCATCTCCTTTGCCTTTTGACCATATTTAGGAGGAAAAAAACAATTATAAAAAAGTTGATAGCTCTGTTTCAGGTATATAGACAGCTAAAACTTCTGACCCTCTCTGGTGCTGTTTACGTAAGAGACTTGTTTCAGTGTAAAATGGCATTTCTATCAGAAGTTACTTCCATGACCAGGAACCCTTGGCACCAAAAAATGCTCTTCTAGAACACCTCATTTTAGAGTGCCCTTTAATAGCCACCCACCACTCTCAGGAACCAAATGAGAAGCACCTCAGGGAATGGAAAATATATTATCATTATTATTATTATTAGCTAATCTACATTAATTTTATGCCAATACCAGGACATTTATTAGCCACTGGTCAAAATACACTGCTGCAGAGATCCTAATTGCAACTTCCCAAGGTATGCATTCCTTCACAAGTGTATCATTGCACATAATGAAGCTCACTCAATTTGCATGCCTTAATATCTCAGTAATTAAGTAATAGGAAGCACGCACGACTGGACAGAAAACTGCATCCTTCTATTTTAGATTTTGTGCTATATTTCCTTTTCCCTTGCAGGTAAAGAGTCTGACATCTGTTGTTTTGCCCAGTTAACAAAGTTTGTTTCTAGTCTGAAATTTGGCAGCCCTTGCCTAACATTCACCTTGTTAAGAGCAAAAGGGCTTTATGTGTTACACACGTGGGACTCACCTAGGAATTGCTGAGACACTCCTGGAAAGGAAGCCTTCATATCTTCATATCAGAGCCAAAAAGGCAGCGAGCCCCAGTCTGTGTGCGCCATTCTCCACTCAGCACATGCTCTTATATGACAAGTGCTGCTTGGAGGAGCCTGTCCTCCTTTTACCCTCTGAAAAGAACTCTCCCATTAATCTATTTTTACTGATCATCATGCAAAGCAAATCGTCTTTTCTGAAACATTTAGCTGGGTAGCAGCAGCAGCAGCCCAAGGTAACAGGATATGGATTGTTCATACAAAATACTCTTGTAATTATTGCCTCTGATAGTCAGCAGTGAATACAAGAGCTATTCTCATTTTAAACTAATTAACCGTGAAAAAATGTCAGGCTCTTAATATCAATCTCAATCACTCAGCAGGAGCAATACTTACAGATAAGGTCAGAATTTACTTCCATTGTCAGAATACAATGTCAAAGACATAGCATGCTATGGCATGGACCAGAGGAGACATCTCTGCAGACCTGATTCCCAAATTCAGCTTCCTTGGGTGCCCTTGCTGGCAAAAAAAGCACTGGCAGCAGCAACCACCCTGGCTCTATGAAGTTTCACGTGCTGGCAAAAAACCTGCAACTTTCTGGGATGCTCATGCAGATTTTCAGATAACCTGCTGCTCCTGACAAGTTTGAAAACTCCTTGTCTGAAGGAAAACTAGGATGCCTCTCCCTTTGACACCAGCAAGTGGTGAAATCACATCCTTTCACTTCTGACACAGGCAGGGAAGTTCTGTCTGTTCTGCAGCACTCCCAAATATCTGTATTTACCTTGGTCTTTCTGATGCAAGCAAAGAGCCATGGATCAGCTTTAAGCACAGGCATGAGATGTCTGAGCATATTTGTGGGCTGTGGCCAACCTGAATTCTGAGCATCCCAGAGTTATAGATGACTTAGAACCCCCAAACACCCAAAATCCAGTATGTGGAAGTCTGGGAAAAGACAAAACCAAGACTCACAGGTCACGGGCACCAAAGAGAGCAGTCATCATGCCAAGAGGTTTTTATGGCACATTATAAAGGCAAGCCAGCACAGCAGCAGGCTGAAAAATTAGAGGTTGGGTTCCCATGCAGTGGTATAACTCTGAGCACTGCCAGGTCCCCTTGGACAGTTTCTGCCTCTCGTTTCCCTGCATGTGGGCTTTTGCTGCCTACAGACTTTTCAAAAAGTAGCACAGGGTTATTTGCACATGGAACAAGAAATTTCTGTGCCGCTCAAAATGATCTTCACCGCTGTCCCCAAGCACAGCTGGTAGTTTGCTGGTTTCAATAGAAGTGTAAGAATATTAACCAGTTGTAATATTTACTCTGGTTTATAAGTTAAATGAAATATCATACCCAGTAGGCATGCATCTAAAACCCAAAAGTCTCTTAACAAATTTGTAATTTCCGTCTCAGATGATTTTTTTTCAAAACTTCTCCAAGACATATTAAATATCTCTGTCTTTCCATAGCCAGAAATAAATTATCATTGAACGTTTATGTAGTGCCACAATGAAATATCAGAGAAAGCAGATGAAGTTTACTTGCTTCTTTTCATGACTGGGATGGTTATTAAAACAAAATTCTCTGTGAAGAACTCTTTAATGGAAAAGACCAAGTATATTGAAGAGTTTTGTTAGGTGTACTGCACGTCACATGCATCTCACAGCTTGGATCCCTTGGTACAAATAGTTTAAAAGGACTAAGTTTTTTTATTACAGTGGCCTGATGGTAAAGTGACCCACAAATCACTGCATTTGAAGGACTAATTTGCTATGCAATCCCCTCCCTCTCTTGCAATCTTGTTCTCAGGGTAGAGCAGAAACTGGAACCCACCCAAAGCAAACACTATAGATCTCTTTTTGGCAGTTTTTATAGCACAAGTTTTATATGGAGACTACATGCTAGATGCTGATGCAAGCATTCTGCAGTACATGCAGTCCCCAAGACCTTCAGTTCCTGCAGACACTTATTCACAAACATAAATGAAAGTAATTTCATTAAAAGCGGATGTACTGTTCTGATGAAAAATACCCTGTCTGTCCCTAAACACTCGCAAGATTTGCAAGCCTACCATTCTGTGAAAACTGGGTCAGACCTCAGCAACCAAATGACCTTCACGTGCTTCAGGAAAAGCAACTGTGCTCTCTAACAGAGCTCCCCTTAAGTTCTAACTTCCAATATTAATCAGGGACAAATTCCCATGACCCCTAGAAAACCTCAGAGCTGTTTAATGACCATGCTGGCTACACCTGCCTGGGCTAACAGCACCATGAGTGTGCACTGATGGTAACTTGCTCTCCTCAGAGCTGAAGATGCTGGAGCATTCAGCACTGATGGTAACTTGCTCTCCTCAGAGCTGAAGATGCTGGAGCACTCAGCACTGATGGTAATTTGTTCTCCTCAGTGCTGAAGATGCTGGAGCACTCAGCATTGATGGTAATTTGTTCTCCTCAATGCTGAAGATGCTGGAGCACTCAGCATTGATGGTAACTTGCTCTCCTCAGTGCTGAAGATGCTGGAGCACTCAGTAAGGCCAAGCTCAGCAGCAGGGGCTGGTTATCAGGAAGGCTGGGACAGGAGCAGCCCCTCTACTGACACAGGGCTGGAGGCTGCACACTCCCACACTCAGTGGAAATCAGCTCTCAGAGAGCCACCTCAGCATGCCCTGTGACAGGCCAGGCCCCTGGGGATGGGCTGGGAGTGCAAGAGCTGTAGTATCTGTCAATGAAAGCAGACAAGGAAAGAGAAAAGCCCCATCAAGTGCCCTTGGTTGAAACATCCCTTGCATCTGCCAACACAGATTGCCATTCAGAGAGACACTGGACCGTGTCAGCAGAGGCTTTTTGCCAAGAGTCAGGCTTTGGGGAGAGGTGTGGCAGCATCCTCCTGCAGTCAGACCCATTAGTCACTCCATACTAGGATATTTCTCAGGAAACTAAATCCCCACACATAAGGAAGCTAAATATTAATAACACCCAGGCAGAAGGCAGGTATTACCTCACTATTACTCCCATCTCGATACTGAAGATGCAGGTGGCTGCCTCTGAATCCCCCAAAACATATGTTATGTCTGAAAGAGAGAATCTCTGCTAGCACTTACCAGTGAATGTAAAGCAGGCTGTCCCTGCTGCCAGCAGTGCCAGGCTGGGACAGGCTGCTACAGCACGGGAGAAAGCTCTGATGCCTCGAGCCTTAGAAATGGTTTCTTTCTTAATCTCCAGGGCACCAGGGCTAAATACAACAAATCAGACAAGCTGCTTCTGGTCTCCACACCAGCTGCTTTCCACAAGGACGAGCTGGTGCTCACCTGAAACATATACTAATTTCCATAGGTCCCACCTGAAGATTTTGGTGCCTCTTGCACATGTGCCTATAGGAGTTGGCTATCGGAGCTCAGCTGTGGTACAGACACCCCTGTGAACTTCGAATATTACACCCATGACTGCAGCACTGGAAGCTATCAGAGCAACCAAAAAGAGAATCTATTCCAAAGAGACTCCACAGAAAGGCAGAAATATTTGTAAAATGCACGTGCTAGCAGTTACGACAAGATTACTTCATTCCTGTCCTTCAAGCATGTGGTGAGAAGTTAATTATGAAAATCCATTTAAAAATGTTGAAAATGCAGCTACTGAATTCCTTATGGGATTTCAGTCTCATAAACTTCAGTAGACTTTGGTAAATAACGTATCTTTACCAGGGAAGAAGATGTGGTAATTCATTGTCCTGCACTACAAAATGAACATTAAATCAGCACAGTATCTGCAAACGCAAAAGGTCAAACAATCAGAGAATTTTCCTGCAATTAAATTATTTCAACTCTGTAGAATACATTTTTCTATAGTAGCAACAAGCTTTTACTCACAATGAAGAATTAATCATAGAATCATTTAGGTTGGAAAAAACCTTAAGGCCAGAGAGTCCAACTGCAAACCTAACACTGCCAGGGATATTATTAAAGTTAAGAAGTGGGCAAGTGTTGAATGCAAATCAACTGAAGACACATAATTTTAGCACTGGAAACCACATATATTGGAACCAGAACACTGGAAGTGACAAAATGAGTGACAGAAGACACAACATGTTAAAAATCACAGAAAATAATGTGATTCCAAATAAAGCTATAGACCTGAGAATTAAATAAGATAGAGATAACATCTAAAGTTTAGGATAACAGCTTAAAAAATTCATTGAACTAGTTGCACAAAGATACATTTTGCAGCATCTAAACCAAAGTTGTCAGTAGACCACGATTAAAAAGAAACTGTAAAGGTTGTACTTCTAGCTGTGAGCTACTGAGTTCTGGAAGAGTAATTCCCAGGAAGAGTGACATTCACTCATTTCTGCTATTTTGATACCAAATTACATCATGAGCCATTGAGATATTATTTTATATATTTGAAAGGTTTCATCCAAAGGGAACAGTAATCCAATTTTGTAATGCTTAGAAAAAGAATTTTCTGGTAAATTTGCATCATTTCTACAGACCTTCTAACGACTGTGGAGTCTCATGTTCTCAGTCAAGGTGAGTTAAGACATCTCAGTGCTGCTGGTTATTATTAATGAGTTTTCAGCCTGGAGGACAAAAGAAAAAAATAAAGAAAAAGAAAAAAAAGGACAATTCTATTTATTTGAAAAATAGGGTAGAGTCCTCGTAATGCTTCAGTTCTATCGAAGTAGGAAATGTATGTTAAGCAGCCAAAACCCTGTATGGGCATCCTTTTATTTTGCTGGAAATATATACACATTTGAGACTTCCAAAGGTCAGAACAAAGTAATCAGGCTTCTTGCTGCAACTGGACTGAACTCCATCCAGAATGATTTACACGACATTTACATTTTTTCCCCAGGATATCAATAATCCACTGCTAAAGACAAAATAGCTGCTGGTGAGTCTCACCTGCCCTCCTCAAGGATGTGAGCATCACCAGAAGTCCACTTTTGAGTAAATGGATAACGAACATCAGCTCCGTTCACTGCAGCAGAAGCTTAATTCTTGGATAAGTACTTCTTAACATAGATGTTGAGGGGTACAGAGACTTATTTTTGTGCTGATGTTCCTCCTATCTAATGACAAGATCTGACAGCAACATCTTACCTGATATATGCCTCAGAAATGCAGTTTTCCACCAAGGCTCCTTTTTCCTAGATTGTGCAATTCTTTAGCTCTGAACAGACTAAATGCCCCACAGAATAAAAAAAAGGTTCAGTGGAGGGGATAGGAATAGATAAATCCATTGCAAAATACCCCTGATCATCTTGCCATGCAAATTTCACAGTGTCACCATGCATTAGGAAAGCTAATAGCTACATGAAATGCTACTTTTCCCCTTAATGGGCTAGATATAAAGCTAAAATTCATGTTTAAGTTATGAGATACATCACTAGAAATGACAGCAGAGCACGCATGTGTTCTGGTATGGGATCAGTAATGTGTTTTTCTGGATTTATGCACTCCATGAAATAAGGAATTTGGTACACACAAGGGGTAGGGACAGCTCAAACGGATGTATTTCAGTCTGTCCTGTATTTTTGAAAATCCTTACTTCTCAATTTAACTCTTGCCCTTCCTAAGTGATCTTTGTGGAAAGATCAGAGTGAGAAAACAAACCAGCTTTTAAAAAGCAGCTAAGAAAGTACATCTTTTCTTAATGTCACATTGCAAACAAAGTCGCTAAAAAAAACTCTGTAAGTGGAAAAAAAAATTGATTTAAGCTGTAAAGTTTTAATGCAGTGAATCCAATCCTCAGAAAAACAAAATCAATATAAACACAATCATGTTTGGAACTTTCTACTTATGTAATGGCATTAAGTACTCTGGAATTTAAATTGTATTCATCTTGAATGTGGTGACAGTGTCAGATGAAAGAAAAGTGTTTCAGAGGTATATTAAATATGTTTTTAAAATGAAGTTTCTTTAACACTTGAATGCATACCCTCTGACTTAAAGCCTTGCTGCAAAATGTACATCTATATTTCAGAATACATTTTTCTATTAACATGTCTGAGTTTCAGATTTTGTTTAACAGGTATGTAGAAATTTCAGCCCTGAGAACCAAATATCTCCAACTGTCCTTTAAGCATTTATAAGTGCAAACAGTTCACATCATAGTAATAGAAATTATAAGCAAATAATGGAAATGTGTTTTTCCTTGGAAACAGCTGTGACAGGAAATACATTTCTCTAGCTAGACAACAACAACAAAAAGAAAATAATACTCTAATTCCCTACACCAACACAATACATTTAGGTTTTTTCCTGTCACAGGAGATTTATGAGCAGAAATAGGGAATAAAGAGCAGAGCCGTGATTTCAACAATTCTATCAGGCAAAGGAGAGAGCAGGTGACTGGATAAACTAACAGCTGTGTCATTTCAGCATCCTGATGCAAGTAGGGGGATTTTCCTCTGAGCAATAGGTCTGCATTAAAGTTTCATAAGCTTATTTTATGCTAGTCAGAATGACAATGCACATTTCTACACGGCTACATGTCTTCTGGACATGAATGCAGCCAGTTTATTATTGACAATGGGATTTTTGAACTGATATAGAGATTCAGCATTTCATTGAATCACTGGTCATCAGGAACCAGTGATGGTGGCAAGCCAGGTAAGGGAAAGGAATAAAAATCTGTGTACAGACCTGATCAGACCATGAGAAACAGCTTTTAGGAGGACTGTGGAAGAAACACCACAAAATACTTTTCTGGTTTATTCAGGACATTTCACTGCATTATGACACATGGGCACGTACACTGAAAACGTGTAGTTAAATAGCACAAGCATGGGGTATTGGGTGGAACTGCAGCTCAGATTAAAAGTATTCAAGATCCTCCCTTTTCCCCTGTAATTCCACAATCACTGATGCCTTCCCAGTTCTTCAAGTCAGGATCAGCAGCCACAGGTGCTGCAACACCCCAGCTCAGCCCCAGATGAAGTTCCTCATTCCTGAGCGAGGAGGGAGACACTGCCACAGCAGGAGACCACACAACAACACGAGCTGTATCCTAATGCACATGCACAAGGGGGAGGCATTGACCAAATTTTATGTGCTTGAATTAGGAACCTTCACACTGGTCCTTCACCGCAGCGCTTTGGGTGCAGCACATCGGGGGTTCCCATGGCTCAGGAGCTGTGCCAAGCCACCCCCAGCCCGCAGTGATGCCCTGGTGCTCGGGACAGCCAGGGGTGCTGGCACGGCAGACCTTGCTGTGGCACTGAACCGAGCCCGTCCTGGGGGCAGCTCACTGAGCAACCTCTGCTGAGTAATCCCTCCTTCCATCCCGCCCCACTGCTGCCACTCACGTTGATGCCTTAGGTTTTAGCTTTTATATTTTTCAAATCCTGCATTCCCAGTGTGTAACTCTGCAGTGTCCTGGAGCCTGGGAGCTGCTGCTCTCTCATGCTGAGACAGACAGAACAAAGCCTCTCCAGGCTGCTCTCCAAGGACACCGAGCCCGGCCTAGGCCCAAAACGTGTAACCCAGCATCTTGAGAAGGGGGGCAAGCTGAGGGGAAATTACATCATTAGCTAAAGTTTAATTGGTGAAATTGGGTTGATATGCAAATGGAGCAAACCTATAAAAGTGTGAAGAACTCGTGACTCGGGGCCCATCTTGGGTGCAGCCTTTGGCCTGCCCAGGGTGTGCCTCTGAAGGCCTTTCAAATAAATATCCACCTTTATTCCCTTACTCCTGTCTAGTCTCTGTTTCTAGGTTGGCCTCTTTAGGCATCAGTGTCACCTCACAGGGCCCACATCCAAAAGGCACCATCATCAGCTCTTGGCCTCTGCTTCTGCAACAAAAGAGGAGCATCACATCTTCTGAACAAGCTCCCTCGAGAATCAGACCATTTCAGAAAAATACAAATAAGAGAGAATCCATCGTAGACCCCATAACAAAAATTTGTTTTCTCTGTTATTCTGTACAAAGTTTCTTGGATTTGTACGTGCTTTTACAATCCTAACCACGTTAGAGTTTGGGGGGGTTCTGCAGTAAAGCTACTTTTAGGGTCCCCCCAACAGCTTCAGACTGTGACAGCTCAGAACTGCATTTCTATAGCTGTGTGAACTCTTGTGCCCAGGCAGGTGTCAGCTCTCTGTAACTTCAGGCAGCCACAGAGCACAGCAATGACAATAAATTGGTTTCTGGATAAGAGTGCTCCTGACTTACATAAATTTTAGAAGCAAAATGCATAGATTGAGGTAACAGAATTGTTAATTAGGTGGGAAGAAATGTTCTGTCAAGCTTTCTGAAGGGAGGAAGTTTCAGAGCTGATGACGCTCATGTTGCACATATCATAAAAAAAAAAAAAAAATAAGCACTTTGTGCAGGCAGGTTAGGAGCAAGATATACAATGATGGTAACTTCATGGAAAATTCTCTTTCCCAACCTGCTTGATGCCCATGTTGCCACCATGGCTTGTGTTAAAATAACCACCCTGACAGGAGGAATCTCAGCATCATAACAGTTTGCTATTACTCCATGCCAGCGTGTTCAATTCGAACTACAAAAATAACTCTGATTAAGTTTAACCCATTCTTCTGCCCTACCACGTCAGAAGAAAAAGGGAATGAAAAACACTCACAGTATAAAATCTAGAAAAGAATCAAGCTCAAGGGTGCTAATAGCTATTTGACATGAAAAACCAAAACAAAAATCACCAAAAAAAACCCCCATAATTACTTGTCATAAAAATCTCCACATGTTTATGGCAGGTTAAACAGAGATCAAGAGAGTAAAAAATTTATCTCTGTACTTATATTTTGTTCTTTCACTATTGTTACCTAGAGGCAAAAGATAAAGAACCAGAACCAGAAGTCAGGAGACCTATGATTAACATATTTTAAAAAACCCCCAAAAAGGACCATAACCTAGAACAAGATACTTTCATGCACTAAAGCCTTTTGTCTTCAAAAACTGTGCAAAGAGTGTAAATTAAGGGATTATAAATTGAAAGAGAGCAGCTTCCACTTTCATACTTTTTTTTTTTTTTT
>VWZT01010579.1:0-35461 GCA_013397055.1 Pachycephala philippinensis | reverse complement strand
TTGCCTTTGGCACAGGGACATGAAAACAGCAGAGAACTGGCCCTGGTTCATTCAGTAATCAGGCTGCTAAAAGAAAATAAAAAAGAAACCAAAGCAGAAACAAAGCATTTCAACTTCCCACTCTCTGATTTTACACAGGAGCTGCAATTCCCCTGGTGCCAGAAGAGTCAAGATCAATTGATGCTACTGAAGTGAGGAGCAGGTACCGGATGCTGGAAGATGCTTTCATATTCTACCCCAGAGGCACTACTGTATTATCATCAGTCAAAATAATTAGAAGAATTCTGATGCTGGCTAAAGCATTACCTGCACAATTTCAAATAAAGTAAATTTTCCTAAATAGCACTTCAGAAGGTGACTAATTCATGCACCTGTGGAGATTTGCCCTCCCCATTTCTAGATCACCTTAACCAATTTAAAGTATTTTTTGACTTCTATCTTCTGTTCCTCAGGTCCTAGGGCTCAAGAGAAATGTGACATTCACTCAAACGGAATTATTAACTTGATAAACAAAAATCCGGCTTTACACAGTGCAATTAAATTGTGAAACTCATTACCACAAGATATCACTTAGATGAGAAGCTTAAAAATAAATAGAGATACAGGGCACTGCAAGGATCACCAGAATAGCAAGATTTAAAACAGCAAATATTAATAAATTCAGGAAAATATCATCTCCCAGGCTTCAAGGCCCCTTTGTCTGCAGTTGTTCTAGAAAGAGACACTCTATCAGGTGAATTCCAGGAGATATGGTCTGATAATACCTAGAATTTGCCTTTTGGGACTTTGCCTTCTCAAAAGAAAAGGCAATATTAAGATGTAGCTCTCTATAGTGTAGCAAAGACTGCCTCTACCCAACAAAAACCACACCAGTTAAATAATGGCATGCACATGAATGTTTCTGGAAACCTCTTTGGAGAGGTTTAATCACTAAGCAAAAGACTTCATTTTGTTTCAGTGGCAATAAACAACATCACTTTGATCTTATACCATCACATATTCCAAAACAGAAGCAAACTATGGCTTCTGATATAATTTTATACCTATTGCCAAAGAAATACAAATCAGATCAGCAAAGCTGCCATCCCAACTCCACAGAGCATCTTCAAAGCTCACCCTTTTCCAAGTAGTTTGTTTGTCAGAGCAGCCCAGCAGCGAGCTGTGCACTCTGTGCCCAGAAGTGACCCTGATACCCTCCCCAGAAGTGACCCTGATACCCTCCCCAGAAGTGACCCCGATACCCTCCCCGGGCTCTGCTCCTCTCCCTGCCACGTGAACAATTTGTAGTTCTATCAAGAAACTAGTTTCTTGGATTTGTACGTGCTTTTACAACCCTCAGGCATTAGCTGCTGGTCCAGCAGTGAGGTCGGGCATCCTAATTACAGGAACTAATTTATCTTTGACATCTCCTGAGCTGGGAGCCAGGCGAAGGCAGCTCAGTGGGGACAGGAGCAGTCACAGAAATACAACAAGACTCAGTTCAAACACCAGCACTGGAACCACAGGCTGCAAGTACAAGTGTTCCTCCTTTTCTGCTACCCAGTGTTTGCCTGACAAAATGGATCTTTGCTGCTGTACCAGAAGTGATGCCTTGGAATTTACAGACACTTCAAAGGCCTTTAAAATGCAGTGGCCTCGCTGCACAACTTTCACTGCAGCATTCTGGAAAAGCACAGGTGCTGGATGATGCCGGTTTGGGGCAGTGTGAAATAAAAACACAAGTTGATTTGTTTTATTAGGAGGGAGGGAAAAAAAAAGAAAAAGAATGAGATATTTAAAAAGGGGAGGAGTTATAATGACGATGCTTTTTTAAAAAATATAATCAAGCTGTAATGCATATCACAAATAGGCTTGGACACAGTTGGCCCTCCTGGCTGCCAGGGCACACTGTGCCTCGTATTTTACTATATAATACAAAAATAATGGTATAAAAGAAGTAGTTGGCCTAGCAATCCAAATCTTAAATCAACTTCCAAATTAGTTTGGTTTGTTTCCCTTAAAACAGTTAATGGCAACAAGAAAATGTGAGTTGCAGAACTAACAGTACTGGTAGGTTTGTGACTCCATAATGTGTAACACAGTGCTGGCACTAATGAAAGCTTTGTTATATTTGGGATATTTCGTGTAAAGTCCATGAAGAGCTCAAGTGCTAAGCACATGATGAAACATTTCCCTTACGGACACTAATTGGGTTGCTTTCCTTTAATTAGCCATCTGCTTTCGTGGAATTCCTCCAGATTTTGTAAGTTGAATATCCATCTCTCTGTCAGGTTTTACAGTAATCTGACAACAGGTTAAAAAGTTATTGGGAGAACACAGAGGGACAGACTGACAATGTCTCCAAAAAAATTTAATTGCCTCAGGAAACAAGGTTAAAATAGATGCATAATTTATAGTTGCTTCTGAAGATGGGTCCTCTGTCAGGATGTAATGAAGAGCTCAGGAGTTAATTTGATCACTAAAAAAAAAAGAAAGAAAGAAATACATCAGGGGAAATGCATCAATGCTTCAAACATTTGTGGATTTTTAAGGTGCAGGCAGAGCAAATAATGCTCCCAAAAATGAGAAGAGCTACTGCTGGATGGACAGATGAGTTAGGGGGTGGTAGGTCAGATTTTTTAATCCTTAAAAAAGTTTAATGGAAGTTTGATGGAATGTTCAAAAAACGCATCCTAAATTCATCTTTACCTCATTTAGCCTGCACTGAGTTTCTTTGCTAACCCCCAATAAGCTCAAAACAGCCATTAAAATTTGAGAGCAATCTTGCACAGTGCAGAGGATACTATTATTATCTGTGGTAACCCACACTGACTAAGAAATGCTAAAAAAACCCTGCAGTTCATAATAGTTTAGACTATGGCACCATTGACGCACATTTTTCATTTTTTTTTCCCAGCAAAATTAGAACTCTGATAGGCAACAAGAGACCTCTTGCAGCTGAATGGAGATGCTGGAGAGAAACACAGTGCTTCTACCAGCTGGCAGGTCAGGCAAGTGTTCTGGAATCACCTGACTTTATCCTTCTGCAAAAATATACTTTAACTCCAATATTTCCATGTAGCTGCACTGGAGATGTTAACTCATTGGTCTTCCCTAAGGAACACACATGCTGGACTCTGGGCAACAGCAGAGAGTCAGCCTACACCCTCTGCTTTAAAACATGCCATGTACTGTGACTTTCAGAAACCCAAGCCAATCCATAGCATCATTGCAGCTTTGTCATTTGGTGAAAGGGGAAAAAAATGTATAAAATAAATACCAGCTGGCAGAAGCAACACATTTGTACTCGTGGATTGCCTCAGAGAACCACCGCACAATCGCCACTGAAAAGAATAATTCTGTCCTGCAAAAGGAGGAGAAATGCCAGAGTTTCTCTGCAAGCTCTGATGGCTCAGCAGTTCGATGTCAGTGCCTGGCACTTGCAGCACAAGTGGGTTACACAGAGCAGCAGTCCCAGAACAGCCAACAAACCCCTTGCACACCCAGAGAAGGGACTAAGCACAGAGCTCTCCATCACCCCAGCACTCCTCCGCCTCACAGCTGGGTTTGTGCTGGCTGAGTCCTCACAGCAGCACTGCACTGCCTGCTGAGACTGATCCAGCACCAAAAACTCCCCATCACACCTGATTAACCTGCAGTGATATATTCTCTCCCCTGTATTAACCTGGTTTAGATGATGACTAAATCCTCATTTGCAAGGCAGACCGCATCTCTTGCATAAAGAGATCGCTGCTAGACAGCAATACCACATACCCAGTTAATTACGATTTTTATAATTTGGGCTCTTAATGGTTTCTTAGTCAGAAAGCAGTTATGAAAAAGCTTTGGAACATAAATACTGCATAAATTTTCATAACTTAAGACAAAAAGTTGGTCGGTGTTCTCTAAAGCTGACAAACTGCATGCTACAGTAGTTAGAAAGAGTGCAGAGTTTATGTACAACCTGCATGCAAGCTCGTATTGCTCCTATCCACTTCTTACAAACTGGCAATCACAGATGGTCTCATAACAGACTTGGAACAGAAAATAGATCTTTGCATTTGGAATGTGCAAGTTACACTTCTACATTAACAGATTTGTAATTCACAGCATGACATTCAATGAAGGAAGACATGGTAAGGGTGTTGTACATTTTAACATACTTACATAATGAGCAATTATGTTGAATATATTCAAAAATAGAATTTATGTAGGTTGGGAAAAGTCCACAATTAGTAATAGTTTTCCTTTCTAGAAGTTCTGATACCTTGAATGGCTTACATGGATTTTTTGGTGCATTGATGCTAAACAATTTTTATATAACAAACACCGAATCCAACTTGAAAAAGTAACAGTTTTATTTTGGAAATGACATAATGAAATATTGTGATTCTACAATACTTGACAGAAGCATTGCAAAAAAGTGCTTTATGATAGCGCATTGTTTATTTTTCCATTCATCTCAAAACTTCCAATTTTTTTTGTTGTTGTCAGGAACAAAAATAAGGACTTTGTTCCTTTTTCCTTGTTAGAAAGAAAAAATTACAAGGACACAAGTTCCACTACTCCTGAAATACTGCTGTGGTAGGGAGAGGAGATGGCCTGAAGAAAAGAGAATGAAGGAATGGACAACCTGGTGCATCTGTTCCCTGGCCCCTCTCATTTCCTGTAACATTCTGCAATACCACTCTCACCTGCCCAACAACCACAGCAACACACAGCAGCAACACCCGGGTTTAGAATCAATACTTGAAATTTGTTCAATGCTAAAATTGTTTTCTCAAACTCCAGGCCACCCACGTGCACTAGCCAAGCAGAAGAACAAGGAAGGGTGTGATTTTGTCGATGGGAATGAAAAAGCTGCCTTTAACTTTGCTATTCTTTGGTGTCAATCATTCCACCTCCAAAAGTCTTACCACGCTGCATCTAAAGGATGGAAGACTGTATGGAAAATTTGTAATTAATCCAAACCAATGTCACACGGAGACAAAGTGACCTTATTCCAATCAGCGAGAAAGGCAATATAAAAACCACCTGCACCTGCAGTCACTTGCACAAGCTACTTACACTATAAATCATTTAGTCAATAATGATTCATAACAAGCAGAGCTTATTTTGGTTTTGTTACTTACAGCTTGAGCTTGGAAAATCAGGCACATGCAGACAATTTACTTGAAGCAGCTTTCGATACCAGGCCTGCTGCTGCACCTTCCCCTCCCCTCAGTGCTCCTCAGCTTTGGGTGCACTTCAACGCCTCCAGCCTCTTTCAGCCTTCAGCTGCCTGCTCTGTCCATCACTGCAGCTATCAGCACGCTGGTTTTGGTTTTATCTTAACCATTATCAAAGCAGCTTTGTTGCTTCTGTTTCTATGCATGAGCGATTTTTATGAGCAATCATTTTAAATACTAATACTTTGATAGAATTTTTTGGTTTGATTTTGTTCTTTGCCACACAATTGAGTGCAATGATTCACAAGGTCTTTACAGGACCCGTGACCTGCACTAAAACCTGCAGTGATGCCAGGGCAGTTTATTTCCATGCCATGGTAGCTGTCAGTCATCCCAGAATGTGGGATTGGTTGCTTAACCAAGACTGGACCTTTCTTATTTCAGGAGTAGAAGCCCTGTGAACCACTCTGGACTGGCAGCAATGCTACTTCTCTATGCTGAGGAGCTTATAAGTCACACAGCCACCAGTCGTTTGTCATTTTCTCAGGTCAGAAGATTGCTTTGCAAACAGGATTTAGCCCATGAGTCACTATTTGGCCTTCTGTTCTCTAGAAAAATCAATTATCGTCTCAAACTGCCTTTCTTCTGTGACTCCAAAGCCATAAGGAAAGCACCTTGGATGCCCTTTCTTCCAGAGCAGGAAAAAGAGAAAACTACAGCAGCATTATTGCCCTCTTCACCCTTTCCTCTTTATCAAGCTCTCCAGTTCCAAAGTGCAAAGAGCAAGAAGATCTTGGCCTTTTGCAGCAATGGTCAGCATTTAGTGCCAGGGCCTCTTCAACACTGATGATTACCTCAGAAGAGATAAAACTATATATAAACAATTATGTTTGACTTCTGTGCAAGCGGCCACTTTTGCCTGGGAGGCAAGAATGAGTGATGTACCTCTAAATAATCCCAGTGAATAACACTTTGGAAGACTACTGGCAGCACATTAGGGTTACTCATCACAGCTGGGAAATTTTTCCTCTCATAGTTGAGTATATTCCTCAGTCCATTCAAAAGTGTGCCAAAACAATGAAGGGCTTGCACAATCAGGCTTTCATTTCCCCTCCCAGCAGAGATGCATGTGGAAGCCACATCTAGAAATGTTTTCCAAATTAGCCACCAACTAACATCACAGAGGCTTCTTTAGCCACATTCTTCATGGCTATAGTTACATTAGTAAACATAAAATGTACTTTCCTAAGTTAAGCCAACTAATTTAGGACTGACAAATTGAATGACTCATTTCACAAATGTTCCACATTCATTTCTCAGCAAAATTAATCCCGAGGAAGGAAAGCTGCTTCTATACTAGGTATTAATATATTTAGAACCATACTTGTTTCTCCATGCTTTGCCTCCTCAGTTTTATATATTTTCCACCAACAAAAACAAATGGCAAACCACAATAAAATGCTGGTGTCAGTTTAAGCCTCAGTTTGGAGCACTGTGGAGTTCTCAGCAAAACTCCAGTCTGGTTAAAGATTTCCCCCATGTCCCTGTGTCCTGAATTCACTGCTGACATCCCAGAATACCTTTTTCGCTAAAACTTCAAAGATTTGTGGATTTTCACAGATCGAAAACAGAGATCACATACACTCTTACCACAGGAAACAATTGGGGGGGGGGACTCAGAAGGCCCATCACCCATCCCTGCTGCCCAAAGCCAGCAGCTGAAGTGTCGCCAACGGGATAGAAGACTGTCAATTAATCTCCACAATTATACAGAAGACAAATACAATTAGAGACAGATACTTAAACCTGATTTCTCTGCTGAGTGTTTAAGCTCAGGGAAGCTGGACAGTTAGTAAATACGGAATTCCACGTTCAATTTTATCAGGGACAGTAGAACCTTACACCAAACAACTCACTTCCCAGTGAGTCTGACAACACATTTGGGTACCAGCTATGCTGCAGGGTTTTATGGGCATTTTGAATTGTGAGTGCCTGGAATTTGCAGTCAGGAGCAGCAACAGGTAGTTTTTTGTGGAGCAGAGTCAGACCTCCCTGCCTCAGGCACTGCTTGTCTCGAGCCCTGCTCCCACATTCCTTGAAAGCTGAGGCCATGGCACAACTCAAACACCAGCAGCTTCCCCTCTGTGTGCAGTAAAATTCACTTAACCTGGCTCTCAGGAGACCCTGGGCACACAGGGACTGAGATTTGTTTGCCTCATTCACTTTTAATCAAATTCTGCTGTTTGAGTTTGTTGTTTTTTTTTTTAATTTATAGCTTTACATCATTGTAAACGTAATTTCTCCTAAAAAACATTTTGCATGGGAGACTTCCTGAGATGCAAGACTTTGGGTCACCCTGTCCACCAGAAATCCTTGGTCAGAAGTTAAAAGTGCAGGCACTTTTGAAGGAGGTAGTCATGACTTCTGCTGTACTGTCAAAGATTTCTGCTACCACATAACTCTGGCACTTAGTAACAACAGTAAATTCAAGTATTACCTGAATTTGGACAGAAACATGTTCTTGAATCCCTTTTGCAAATGTCTGTGGACTGTTTTACAAGTGTCTGTTTTGGGAATAATTTTGAGTTGGCTGCAAACATGGATCACTAGACTAAGAAGATGGGAAAGGTTCTTTTTAAAATCTAGCTTTCAGGAAAGGGAAATTTGTTTTAAAAACAATACAATACGATAACTTTGAGGCAAATTCACTCATCCACAGTCAAATACTATTTCTCTTTGTTTAACATGCTCTCACCTTACCTTCCAGAATATCAAAAACCTCACTTTCAGGTGCATGTCTCCATGCCAGAAAAAAGATAAATTTTTGCACAAAATTCAAAATGCTTGCCATGCACTTGGGAAGTAGGAAAAATAAAAGATGTACTTAAATACTTCAATGCAAAAAACCACCAGAACCAAACAAAAAATTTTTTTAGTAGCCTCTTCACTTAACCCAAAGCAGAAACATTGCTAGCCACCAACTTTCTCCTTCTGGAATCAGTACCCTGAGATTAAGAAAACAAGTAATTTCAGAGAGATGGGATCACTCCTCCATCCAACATGTGTTTCCCTGGCTGGTGTTTGACTGTGTGCTGCCAAGGAATTCTCTGCAAACATCCATACAGCTGCGGATCTCCAGTAGGAAACACAGATGGAGCTGAAGCAGTCAAGGCAAAAATAAAACCCTACAATCTCCCTGCACTGGGGAATTTGTGCAACACCTCCTCTGGTGCTGCTGTACGTGAGCTGCTGACACTGGCACAGGGGAGCAGCAAGAGGCAAACACTTGAATTAATGGGCACAGCCTGATTTTCCTGGCTTTGGTCTCTGGCAGAGATTTGCCCCTGCATGTTCAGGCCACTGACTCCTGCATGAGACCTCTTGCCACTGGATTTCCTACAGAAAAAGCATTAACCAGACTGATCAATGCACCCATACAGGCTTTAAAACAGGAGAGGAAAAACTGTCAAGTGATTTCAAAGACCAGAGTGAGTTTTGATTTGGTTTTCATCAACAATTCGGCTTGGAAACAGTTACCAAGGAAGGAAATGTTCATGAGAACAAGGAACTGCATTTTTTGTATTTAGGGGTTTTCTTTTTAAAAAGCAAATCAAAGAAAATTTTCAGGACAGAGCCCCTCTTGTGCTCCATCACCCCTTATAACCTTTCTCAAGAGCAGTACATCAGATTGAACCATTCCTTTATTCCACTGATTCTCCCACAAACCATACCCTAACCAGCCTTCCTCTGCAAGGCCAAAACAGCATGAAGGTGCTTTTTATGGCAACATAACTTTGTACAAGGCTGATGTCCTGTGACAAGCAGCCTAAGCAAAGTACTGATTGGAAAGAACTACTGGAAAGTTATCCATTTTTTAAGGCAATATTTTATATAATAGTAAGATTAAAAATCAAGTAATATATCCAGCTCAAAGCGATGCCAAATGCAGAGAGATAAAGCATACAGACAAATATCACTGGCTTCCAGACAAACCTGCTAACTTTTTTTCTGAGAGCGATTCCGATATTTCAAAAGATTTCAGAATCAGAATAAAGCCTTAAAGATGCTTTATTTCCTGCAGGAGCAAAATTGTGAGTAATAATCTGCTGGAAAGCTTAGGTACTTTTTCAAGTAAATGAAGCACTTTGCTCTCCCAGGAACAAGTGCATCCTTCATCTCCCAGTTCTGCTCTGACTGTATTTGGCTGGGTCAGGATCTGGACCTGGACCACAGTGGGGTCAACAGTGACCCACAGCCCACCAGACAAGCTGAAATAAGTCTGCCAGGGTTTCATGGGAAGCTTATGTAAGCAAAAGAATTTTTCTGCAAAAGACCTTAGAGAGGAACAAACCTTAAATAAAAATAATAATTAAAAAAAAAAAAAAGCTTTAAAGCATTTTCTTGAGAAACTCATGAGAATTCAGATTTGAAACTTGCTTTCCAATCTGATGAATATAAAGTTCTGTGGGTTTTCTAAAATACTGCAGAACCAAAACTGCTCTAAAGGAAGCCACCAATCAAGCATATATCCCAATTCTTTCAAATACAAACCACTGAAATCCATTTGCTACAGTTCTGACAAGGAAAGTCAGAGCTGCCTTTTTGCACAAAAACCTTTAAGGTTTGTCCAGAGACACTTTCATCTGTCAGTGTCCATTTGGGAAGATTAGTCGACCAATCCCCTCTATAACAGAATCTAACATTAAACGCTTTAATGTTAATGGTTTTTTCCCACTTTCTTCCCTTTCTTCCCCAGAAGAGAAGCACAGACAGATATTTCTTGTTACTAAGCCCATTTCTCTATCCCTGTTGTTTTCTTTTCCTCATTCACTTTTCCCCTTTGCTTGAACACCTCTCTATTTACCCTGTGTGCCCACAGTGCTCCTCAGCAGGGCTGTGTTTGTGCTCTTTACATTGTTATTGCAAGAGTGACGCTCCCTGCTTGCACTCACTACAACAGAATTGCACTTTAACTTTAATCAATAAGGTTGTTCCTCTTGCAGCCCTGGCACATTATCAGGATGGGCCCCTACAAACAGCAGAAAATATTCCTTATTTGTCCTTGAGATGAGGTGTTCTCAGGCTCAACTGCCTTACATTTAAAAGCTCTTATCTCACATCTCAGCTTTCCCTCACTGTTAACTGATAATCTTTAAACTGATATCTTTAAAAGATAATCGTTCTCAGGCAAGAGACATTTGTTAGGATTTACAAAGATGTAAATATCTGTATATGACACTGCCCGCAGTACAAACATCTTGTATGGATTTTTGTCTTTTGATGTAGCTCCTTTCCAGTCCTTTCCCCTCTTCCTCTCTGACTCAATCCAAGAGTCATCTCTAGATGCCTTTCACCAAAATAGTAACTGCCCTTTCCAGACTGGAAACAATTAAAAGGAATAGTTTGATGAAGTCGGGACAACCATTTTGTCTATGAACTTTTCCACACAGAGGAATCATGTTCCTCTAGCAGGAGGAAGCAAGTGCAGGAATGCTTAATGACAAGTAATTCAGAGTTCAGAGCCCAACCTGCAACTTTATTTTGCAAAGGGATCTCCAAACAGATTTTTTCAAGCACAGAGAGTAGAAGTACAGCAAAGTTCCAACATTTTATAGCAGTCCTGTGGGCAAAACTAGTTCTGCTTGTCCTTCATGTTGCCCATCAAGAAAGTTATCAAATGGTGGGAAAAGGCTTTAATGTCCGTGTAATAGCTGAAGGCATCACACAAATCTAGTGAGTCTGACTGCAGAAGTGAGATCAGAGAGTGCTATCACATTCTGCAGTCAGGTCACTCCAGTACTCCAGATAATCACACTTCTTTCAGGTCCAGGTTTCTTACAACTGAAATACAGTCAGAGGTGTGATCTGCAGTGACAATTTACTGCCAGACACAAAAACATCGAGAATGGAACAAAGTAAAACAACAACAACAAAAAAATCTGATTTTTCTTTTTCTTATTTTGGAGGTAGCCAGGATTATTACTGCTTTATCAATTTATTGCTGCTTCTTCCTTTCTTATCACTGCTGCCTATGAATCACAAGTGGGAATTTGTTTGCTCTAAGACATATTCAGCAGCAGAGTTGTCAAACACTGGCACTGTCTGCCCAGGGAAGTGGTTGAGTCACCATCCCTGGAGGGCTCTAAAAGACATATAGATGTGGCACTTGGGCACATGGTTTAGTGGTGGGCTTGGCAGTTCCAGGTTAATGGCTGGACTTTGATGATCTGAGAGGGTTTTTCCAACATAAATGACTCTTATAAACTTATATACAACTCTGAAAATGGACTTTCCTCAGCTCCAGGTTACTAGCAAGGCTTTGCAGATGGATCTACTCTGAAACATGGCACAATGGAGGTCTAAAAGGACTGCATCAAAGGCAAAAATAAGGGGGCAGACACAAAAACAGCCCCTGGAGAAGGGATGAAATCATCCCTGCGAGCAGCATGACAGCAGAGAGCTCTGCACACCTGGCAGAGGTGGGGAGCTGCATTCTGCAGTGGCTGGGGACAAGTTTCCCACTGCACACATATCACAGCTTCATTTTATAGAAGCAACAGCCTTCTCTTCCTTACTGCAGCATACACAAAGCAGAACATGGCTTATCAAACATTTGCAACCTCCAGACTGGGAGATTTTAGAGTCTACAGCTCTCCCACTGACTTGGTTGTGCTGGCCAGGTCTTTGAAGCCCAGCCTGCAGCTCAGAAATCAGCTGCCCAAAGGAGCTCCAGATTTTTCTCAGAACTCTTACAGGCAGAACTTCTTTCAAACAGGCTCAGGTTGTTGCAAGGTGCCAATGCCACAGACCAGAAGGCAGCTGCCAACACGATCTCAGGAACAGGGATGGGCTCCCTGGCAGTGACAACTCCACGAGATGCTGTAGCCTACCACAGAGCTATCACAGCTCTCCAACATTCTTCACTTCCTCTGTATTTGCATATCTTGCATATATTTCCATATTCATATTTCCCTCTTTTATAGTAGGAGAAGCCCTTAAACCAATATTTGGGGTTATATGGATCTAACAATAAAACAGGCAATAGAGCTCTTAATACATATTTGGTAGTAAAAAGATACACTGATCCTTTTCACAGGCAGGACAGCAATCTAAAGAGAGGAATCCATAAAACAAAAGCACTTTTCTGAATTTTTGTATAGTCTCATATTGCATTAAATTCAAAACTTGATGTAAAGTAACAAATGCTATGTCTGATAAGTAATGTTTTTTTCCATGGAGGCACTTGTTGCAGAGTTTAACATTTGGTAAAAGTAATAAATCAAATTCAAAAGAAGTCTTAATTAGTTATTCAGGAGACATTGAATTTTTAACACTGGTATATCCTGTCAGTTCTTTCTGGGCAAGGTCCTGGGTGAGATTTGCTTATGCAGCAGAGCAGGATTGAACTAATGTATTACAAATTTTAAAGAGGAAATAGATTTTTAAGGGGAATCCTGAGGCTGGACAAGAGAAGCAGAGTAAATTGCTGTGGCAAGACAACCTGGAAGACTTAAAATGCCATCAAACTGGTTTATCCTTGTGTGCTGTAATTGGTAAACAAACCCACAGTTACTACAGGGACTAGGAGAAGTCCCTGCAATGGTAATATAAATTATGGATCCATGTAGAAGAAAAACCCTTGGGAAAATTAAACTATGATATCTCTTCCTTTGTCATTTCCCAAGCCTATAACATTCCTGACAGGCATTATCTCGTTTCCTCTTTATAGAAAAACTTCTGTTGACAGCTTCTTTTTGATATCCTTTTTACAGAGATGGGATCAGTACAAGGCACAGTATTCAGGATGCAGGGCAGAGCACAGGGCTTTCTGCTTTGTGTTCTCTTTCTTTACAAATCCTGGCATTCCATTTGCTTCTTTTGGAGAGCTGCTGGCACTTTCATATTACTGTTTGTTATAAATTAATAATAATTAATATAAAATTCTAGCATTAATAGCTAATCTATCCACACTACTAACAAAACCAAACACTCTGTTGTAAAGCCAAATAGCAAAACAACTGGAAAAAGCATTCTTCCTTTATGTCCTTTCCCAATAATGCTTCAGGACTATTTCAAACTTGGGAGGTAAGCACTGGAAGCTGCTCTCATCCATTTTCTGTTAATTTGAAAGAGGAGAGATTTACTAATCCTAATTGTTGCCTGCTCCAAACTACTTCAGCACAGAGGAAAAAGCTGAACAAACTCATGTGCTTGAATGAAGCTTTGTCCTTCTTAAGTTTAAATTCATGAGTTCCTGACACCAGCTCTCACACACATACATAGCATCTATCATCTACTCTCACACACTATGAATATGCATGTTGAATATTAATTTTACTACTTTTTCCTCTCTCCTTCTGTCAAAATAATGTACTTTGACCCCACAGCCCTCAGAAACAGAAAACATAAATTAACCAGGACTCTCAATTTCCAAAGTTTAAAGCATTGTGGCACCTTGGATTAACTGGAAGACTTTTAAGAATCCAATTACTGGGGGGCCAGATTGCTGCAGATGATTCCTCCACCTTAAATAGATTCTGTCTGCAAGGATTGATCAAACCCCACTTTACATCACGCTGTCCCTCCTCCTTCCAACATGTCAGGACCTTCCATGTCCTCCAGCTACATGAATAGTTGTTCCTCTTCATTTGGTTTTATTTGTCCATCCACATCACTGAGGCGCCTCGCTCTGACAATGGCATTTGCATGGCTGGTGAACAGAGGGGAAGAAATGGTTTGCAATTCCAAATAGTGTCTGGTTTTGTGGCAATGAATAGCCATGGTTTTCTTCTACACCCTAAAATGCTCCAAAATATGGCTTTGCCCTGCCTGGGGTAGAAATAGTTCACACTCCATCTGCCAACATGTTGCAGATCTTGACGTGCTTTTAAGTTCACTCCTATCTTTTGACCACAACAAATCTGCAATCGGATTTCTTCAGAGCAAACAGAGACTGAAGTTATTTGAGGCCACATCCATCCTCTGAGTCAGCAGGACAAGAGCCTGCCCCAAGCCAGAAGATGTTTTGTCCCACTGACCCGAGCTAACCTGCCTGGTGACAGGCACAGCATTTCCTCTGTGTCAGAACACCACATCCACACAGCTTTGTGGCACAAGGAATGCCCAGAGTATCCAGGGCCATGCTTTGTTGGACCCTTCTCAGCAAAAACACAGAATACAATCAAACGTTCCAGAGACTGATGATAAACCACAGCTTTTCCAATAAATAACGGCACAAAACACTGAGAAGGATTGTTAAACACATTCTGGGTTTGGGGTTTTTTAAAATAAAAATAAGGTAATAAATAGGAAAAAAACAAGATTTGGAAGAGTAATACAAGCATGCATTAAAGAGATATTAAGTCTCTGTTTAAGGACAAATCCATTGGTGTTAGCAAGCCACCAGTGATCTGTACTAGGCAGTGCTAGAAAGTTTCTCACTGCTATCCAGAGTTCCTGGAGCATCCCTGAGCATCTGTGGTGTAACAAACCCATAACCAGGAGAGCAAAACCAGAGCAGCTGCCAGTGCTGCATCACAGGGGGCTTGCTGGGGAGCTGTTTAGGATACACGGGATTCCCAGGGCAATGATATTTCAAGATATATCACAGATGGAGCTACTCTACCAGTCATGCTCTGAAAAGCCTTATCCAATTTATTAAAACCAAGAGACTGCTGGAACAAACAAAAAACCCCAAGGCATATTGTAGCAATTGGCACGGAATTTTCAAACACTTCATCAGTTCTAGTCCCGACCTCCACACTCAGAAGTGAAAATAACGTTCTCAGTTTTTTTCTGGAGTAAAATGTCTGGGGTTACTACAACAAAAATTAAAATATTAAACCATGTAAATACTATGAAGTTAACTTCTTCCTCCAATGACAAGAGGAAGAAATATCTTCAGGCAATGGTTACAAATGTGCCATTGACCCAGCAATGGTCTATTAAATTAGAAAACTGCTGCAATTGATTGAGAACACTTGGACTGCACTTACACAGAAATAAAATATCTTATCAGAAAGGTCAGGCTTTTGGAAAGATGGTTTATTCTTAACAGAAACTTAGTGAATTTTCAGGCTTTTGAAAAGATGATTTATTCTAAACAGAAACTTTGTGAATTTTTCCACTTCGTTGATCAAATGTATCAGGAAAAAAATCCAATTATTATTGATTTATTGGCAGGTCTTGGAGACCAGCAAAAGTATTATTTTTGTATCTTCCAGACCAGGAAGATTCACAGCTTGAAAAAGCAACCTTCTGTCACAGAGCAACTATTAGATTAAATATGAGAAGAGCAATATGTTTTTGTCAGCAGAACTTGCTGCAATGCTATATTCAGGCATCTGAAGCATTTTTCAGCACTGCAGAGCATATTAAGAGATGAATTCATGTCACTACACACTGTATTACATTCGAGGGCAAGTAATTTGCAGCAGATATCAAGTTTCCTACTTGTTTTGCACAAAGTTAGCAAACTGAGCTTGTAGTAGGGACTGCAGTGAGTCAGAAATGTTCTGGTTTTCGGAAGAAAACATCAGCCCAATGAAGCCAAAATGTTTAAAGGGCCATTTGTTCTGTAGGATTATGGGCCGTGGCTAGAACAGGGGGTGAGAGATCCTTCCCAAAGTCGAGCTCATGCCCCTCTCCTCACTGTGCTTTAGGGCACAGAAGGACTCAAAGGTGTTTCTCTGGCCCCAGTTGCTCTCTGTACTGGGAGCAATGGAAGACAAGAATTCCTGGATCTCCGTGCACTGGTGTCATGGTTTAACCCCATCCTGCAACTCAGCCCCACACAGCCACTTGCTCAATCCCACACCAGAGAAAGGGAAAAGTAGAAGTGAGAAAACATAACAAATCAGGAAATTAAAATAAACCTGCTATTCCACAGTGGTCCATCATTTCATAGCTGTAAGTTTACCAGGAACTGCACCTGTAAGTTTACCACCAACTGCACTTAATTCACCAAACACAGTGAATTAAGGACTCACACTTCAGAGGATTTTATCGTATGCTAAATACAGCGTACATTTGCTTGGAAGAGGATGTATTTCTCGTTGATCTACCCATGTCAGTTAAATGTCACTGATACCTTTGGCTGCCAGAAGTGGTAAATAAATGTGATAAACAACATGTACAGCCTAGTCAAATCTACTCTTATTGCAATGAATCAAGGGAAATATTATGAAAAATGTTTGCAATCAAGCCAAGAATATCAACCCATTACATTTTAGTAAATACTGTTATTTTCCATATTGACACCATTTTATACATATTATATAACTTTACTAATGATATTTGTCACAGCAGGTTTTCCTTCATGTAAAATTACATGTTTCCCAGTGATTTGATCTCTGACATATTTTGTATTTGAAAATTCCCATTTGCTTTGGATTACAGAAGTAGAGCCAAATGAACCTGGGCAAAAACTTGGCAGAAGGCAGAAACTATTATTGTCAAGTCCAATCCACACCTGAAAGCTGCTAATCAAAATTGCACAAGCACAGCAAAAATATTGACTGCACTTCCTATTACCTTGCAAAAATAAACAGATTCATAGCTCTGCTGAGGCCTTTGCTCATTAATTCCCCGTGAGAGTTAAATCTGAAAACTGAATGTTCTAGTCATACATTATTTTGCCATGTTATAATATTCTAAAGTGAATTAATCTAATAATGAAAAAATCCTGACCAATAGAGGTTAAAAGCAAAAGTCATGTTTCATATTCCTGTAAAAAACCTAGTAAATCAATTTTGTTTAAAACTGCTTGTGAAAAGGCAATAGGCCAAATATTTGTGCCTTGTTCACCCTCCCAAGTCTAAAAGCTCCCATGGATTTACATTAGACATCATTATTTTGACACATTCAAAGGAAATGAAAGATAAGTATTTCCTATAAAGATCTCGTATCTGGGATTGAAGCCCTAAATTAAAATACCACAGGCAGCTGGTTAAAGAACAGCTCCTGAGGCTCTGAAGCAAAAAACTCCTGAGTCTCCCTTGTACCCCCAGGGTTGTAGCTCAGGCAGGAACACAAGTTACCCAGCCTCACCCACCCTCTCCAGGAAATCTGGCCATGGGGTGGGATTGCTGCTCCTGACACGAGGAATGCACTGTCCAGTGGTGACCCAGAAGTGCAAATTAACTCCTGAAGGAGCTTGGACTGAAGGTGAAACTTTGTGATGGAGATATCAAGACTACTTGAAAAGTTTTTCTGGCAGAAAACAGAAAAATACCCCAATATATCACTGAGATTGCATGTAGAAAATGCTACAAGCTGCACACTATGGGCAAAACAAATATGGAATCAGAAGACAAGAGAAACACCTTTGTGCCACTGACTTCTTTTATATCTTAAAAGAAAAAAGTCCTTCTGCAGAGTTAACAAATGGAGAATCAACTGACAGTTGTTCTGCATAAGGCTCTACAACGTGACCTTTCCAAAGCCATGTAGCTCCAAGACATTATTTTAATTGAACCAAAAAAAAATCTGTAGTCCTGATTAAGAAGAAAAAGTCAAGAGGTTGTTAAATTCAATGTCCAAATGTGAAAAAAAAAGAAGTCAAAACATGATCAGAGCATCGTTTTCTGTCTTGTAAGAGAACTCTCAGGCTCTTCTGATCAACTTTTTCCTCCTTTAGAAAAGTCCACGCTTTTTTAATTGCATGGCATATAACAAGATAAAAGAAAGTAACTATGTATGTGTTCTGAACAAGATGAGAACCATGAGTCAAGGTTTATCTGAGACAGAAATCAATTTTCTGTAAATCAAGCAGTCACACCTTGTTTCATCAGACAGGGTCTTCCTTTGATAGTAAGAAATACCAGTGCCAGAATATTGATGTACACACAGTCAATCTCAATGATGAGGTTCCCTGTTCAGCACAGACCTCTAACTTCTGTGTGTGGCACCTCACCAAATTCCCCACCGATTAAATAGAAAGAGGCTGCCCATTAAGTTTCCACAAATCTCTAGGGAAAGGGAAGGTATCCTTGAGGGAGTCCCACTCCACCATTGCCCTGTTTTTAGACTCTTTCCCAAGCAACATTTTTTGTATGCCATCAAAAAAATACAGGATATTGGGCTAGATCAACCTTCAGTTCACTTGTGTGTAGTCAATTCTTACGTGATTCAAAAAGACTTATTTTTTAAGTCTTAATCCTTACACTTTACTTAATTTACATGAAACCAAAAAGCCATCTCTTTGATGTGCCTTAGAGACCTTCGAAGACCCCTTCCAACCCAAACTATTCCATGACACTGCAGGCGCAGAGTGGATACACCCGGAATATACAACAGCCTGCAGTAATGTAAGAACTGGCCCAGCTCCAGGCAGCTGCTGGCCAGCTGGCAGCAAGTGTCACACAGGAGGGGTCTGCAGACAGCAGGGAGGGAGGAAAAGAGATGATCAGCACACACCCATCGCTCCAGCATCTGACAGGAGATGGTTGATGCAGAGAGGAGCAGCACCCTGGCAGACAGAGAGCAGGGAACACCTGTTGAAGCCCACCACAGTGGCCAGAACAGTGACTTATGTACTGTTTACTTCTCACTTCCACCACTGGGTTCCCATCAGCATCCTCTAAGGCATAAAAATGCCAGCTCTGAACCATACCTTCGTCAGCTTTGATTAGGTTTATCAGTGAACTGGGCCATTACGCACACAGGGGATTAGGCTCACTCTTACAGATCAGTTACTGGAAACACAAAGCAGCATATAATTAATTTCCTTCTTTTCCTTGCAGGACACTAATTCATCAGTTGATGTCCATGAAGACAAGCTATTGCACTGGCACACAGACTGAGCTGCAGGCTGTCCCTTGCTTGTGAGAATGCACCACGTTGTCTGCTCAAGCACATCCACGTGGAAACCAAGGGCAGGCATTCTTGTTCTGATGTTCTAGATCAAGCCCCACAAGATACAGGAAGAACTTCACCTTCCATATATCAAGAGCTACCACTAAACCAACAGAATAGTGCAAGTATCTTAGAAACTAGACAACTTATAAAAAGTATATATAAACCCCATTTATATATAGATTTAAGAGCCCAACTTTATCACCCACCTTAAAAGTGCTGGCTTCTTATCAAATCAGTAACTGCTCTTCAGCAGAAGCAGAGACAGATTGCATGAAACGTTGTGATTTGCTAAGCTCTGTAAATATAAACTAAAAAGGTATAAAAAATGTGCTTATGAAAAATACATAGCCAAAAAAAAAAAAAAAGAGGAAGGAAAGTATGCATAACAAAACAAATGAGATATAAATGTATACAATGCTGCAGAATTTAGGACATTGTATAAAATAAATAGATTTAACCATTTATATGAGATACTAAGAAAAACTCACATTCTGTTATTGACAGGTGAAGAGGATTTAACTAACAGCAGGGGAAGAGTGGAGGGCAAATTATCCCCAGTTAGACAAGAAAAAATTATTTTTAGTCATAAGATTTCAAACTTTGAGAAGTGTAAATTCTCCCGCTTCAAATCTTTATTCAACTTCTCACAGACAGAAGGAGGAAGCAAAATCCTCTGGGGGAAGCTCTTCTTTTATTGCTCCAGCAATGTTTCTCATGTTCTCCCTTCAAAAAGCTGGTCCTGACTATTACCAGAGACAGAGTGCAGAGATAGGGGAACCTTGCTTTTATCTCATGTGACAACTCCTATATTATAAAATCCTAAAAACAAGAAAACCTGATGCCTAAAAAAATCTTTGTGTCCTCAAGTGTAGGAATCCAAATGCAACAGCAAGAATTAAAAAAGTCTTTTTATTGATTTCTGTGGACATTGCATGGGACCCCAGAGATGCCAGCACAAATGAGAACTGTAAAATATATTCACAGTCCTGTCAAAACCTGAAGACTAATAACCTAATGTGAAGTCATTAAGCTGGTGATACAAAGATATCCATCAAAATTTTATTCAGAGGTGTGAACATTTCAAGTGACATCAGGGTAATGTGAGCTTGTAACGCAGTAAAGGGATGTGTTTCCTTTTGCTTTTCAAGTCCAGTTGAACGCTGTCATCCTCTACAGGCAAGTTATGATGATGGGGAGGAAATTAGATTCACAACTGAGAAGAATGTGTAAATCCACTGGAAAGTGAGCCAGAGAGAAAATTCTGCAGGAGCCTTTGCCACTGCTGCTGGCCCCCGCTGCCACTGCTCTGCTCTCAGAGTCCAACAGCAAATCCATAGCACGGGGTAAAACTGGTGAGTGGGGGAAAACGCTTCTGTAAAAGTTCAGATGGAATAAAAAAGCAAAACACACAAGAGTGGCCTGAAACAGGCTTTAGAGTAAGTGGGTAAAACCATTCATTGTACAAAATAACTTTGCTATTCTTTGGTTTAGGGCATTTGTGTTGAAGTCCCTTTGTAGCAAAGAAAGATGAGTAGTCTCACTTCAGTTTTAACTTTCTGCCCTAAGGTAAAACCACCCACCAAGAGCTTACAGTTATAACAAAATTCCCTTTATTACATTGCTTTAACATAGGATGTGAACTCCATCCTTGTTTTTATAGCATGATTCATTAACTCTCATGAAGCTCCTGGGGGAAATCTGTTTTCCGTCTTTGAATTTTCCAGAACTGATTTTAAAAACTTGAACTTACCACCTCAGAACTAAAACCAGAATGATTACACTAAAATATACACAGAAACCTTCCCAGACATTCAGATTCCTCTGTACCTGCTCCACTCCCAATGGAGAGACCCCACAGGTCTGATCTAGACATCGTTTTAACTCATGTTGCATTATGGAGATTTCATGGTGCTGTGCTGACACCCGACCTGAAATTACACTAGGGAAACTCTCAAACTCAGATGCACTTAAGGAAAAATCACAAGTCATTCATTTTAAGGTTCTAGACCGTTTTTTTTCTTCAAGAAACTGCATTATAGCATGACTAAAATAACTGACAGGTTTGGGTATATTCTGTGTATGCTCTCTTATCCTCCACCAGGGGATGTTTGTTACAAGAAGAGTTTGCCTTAACAAAGCTCCATGTGAAGAAGCAAGAAGGGAAAAATCAGGTTCAAGTTAAACCAGCCCTTAACAACTAATTTTTAAAGACTAATGCCTGGGTCATAATTTTTTAAAAAAGAGAAAAAAAATTGCCTTTTTGAGTTTGATTTAACCTCAGAAACAGGAACAAAGATTTTTTGCCAGATTTTAAAGGACTTTTTATGATCAAGAAAAATTTGGCAGTAATGTGAGAAAAGATGAAACTGGCACAGAAATGTAGGGCGAGTATCTAAGAACCTCAGTTTGCAAGTGATCATCAGGCAAGGTTTCAGAAACAAGATCATCATATGTTGCTCATAATTCTTAAAAGGTAATGAAAAGTCCACAGTATCTTCCATTTATGGCTTTTGAGAGGATCAGATATTCTCTACTAGTCAAAATCTTTTCAAAATTTACGAGCAGAGGAGGCAAGATTTGGCTAAACCATCTACAACACGGGCTGTCAAGGTCCTTGGCTCACACTAATGCAAATTTTTAAATTTTATCCTTAGGGAAAAAGGCACAAGGACTAAACTTGGGGAGCAAACACTGAGACAGAGGGAAAATTAGAGGAAAGTGTGGTTTTGTCTGCAATGCTGGGACTCCAACAGCAGTTCCAGAGTCTGAAGGTAACTCACAAAGGCTTTGAGAACTGATTTTTAGCCACATCGGGAGCAGAGTCAATAGCGATGAATCCTCTCACTGAACAGGGAAGACAGAAAGGTTTTCAGAGCTGTTTGGGGCTCTTATGGAAACTAACAGAATATTTTCTTTTCAACCAAACTTCACAAAGTGGGGACAGTTGGCAATGCTCCCTTTCATGAAACTGGATAAAGTTAAAAGCGGGTTTTGCAGACGCTGTTGTAGTTCTTCAATGTTTAAACTACTTCACATATAAAAGTCAGTGGAAGCTCTTGCTTTCCTGTGAAATATTGCACCAGAGAAGACGACTGCATGTGTCAGTAGTTCCCTCCTGTTTCCAGGACTGAACAAACTATTAAAGTTTCAGTGCTGGCACAAAAGCTCTCTGAAAATATTTTTACCACTCAACATGTAGAACATCAGATTCCCCTGAGGAGCCCAATTACAACCCACTGTAAGTTAAGCCAAATTCCCAGCAACAAGATGTTCACTTAAAACATCAAAAATAAGTTTTGATCAGTAAACAAACCGCAGTTGTGGACTGGCTGTGTTTCTGCTTTGTTTCCAAGCTACAGAAACTGGTTCAGCAGCAGCAGTTCTATCATCACACAGTCTGTCACAGCTCTCAGAAAGGCTTCTGACTTTCTGATATGATTCAAACAAGTTCAGTGACAACTGAAATCTCTGACAGGTCTTCTCACAGATTAGCGTGAATGAATTTTGCAGCTGCTTTAATGGCTGGTGCTGCACTCAGATTTTTCAATAGGCTCTATCACAGATCCCAACACGCTCCTTCTTACCCAAAGTAACAATAAGTTTCTATCTCAGCTGTAAACTGAGACCAAATCTACTCAATATTGTGTAAAACCAGATTAAGTGAGGTCAGAATTAAACTATTAACATCTGCAATAGAGACAAAAAGCAAAAACAAAATAAATATTGTCTGTAAAAAAGAAAAAGTTGATAATGGAAAAAGGAAATAATTCTTTCCTTAACAAAACTCAGCAGGAGATCTAAATGTATCTAGACAGCTGTACTGTTCTATAAAACAGATTCTCATGATGATCACAAAAGCCTGACAATAATTCTCTGTTTTAGACAGGAATAACAATTCTTTTGTTCCGGTTGCTCTTCAGCTGATGCCTTTTAAGTAGGGAACAGTAATTTCGGTTTTCAGGGGAAGCCAAAAGAGATTACCTGTATTTCATCTCCTAATCAAAGCTGTCCAGTTTGCAGTGCAATCTGTATTTGAATCTCATTTGCCTATGTGAAGATACTTCATATGCATTTGGCTTCAGACATTGTGTATTACGAAAAACCACACAAAGCAGAACCAAATTCTGTTTCCATGAAAGTAAATGCAGTCTCTGGCTTTGATTTTGGAGATAACAGCATCGGGTGCTGAATGCAGACAGGAGGTATTAGGAACAAACAACACATTTTGGCTCCCCAAGGCAGAGGGAGACAGCACATAGACTTTTAAAGTCATCAACTGCTCTGACAAACCTACAGAAAAGCTCTAGGAAGAGTTTCAGAAGTGAACAAAAAACCCACCCCAAACCAGCCAAACATCAGTGCACCCCCTCAGCCGACTCCCATTAGAGGAGGAATGAACAAACACTTCTCTGCTGCACTTTACTCAATAAATGTGGGATGTGGTGCAATCAAATGTGATTTTCCTTGCATCCATTACAGCCTGCCAGTTCTAGCAAATCTTCATCTCACCTGAATTCTCTGATATAAATGTGTAAGTGGTATCACTTATCTGCTTCTCAATCATCACAACATTTTTTTTAAATAACCCCATTTGGTATAATCACTATCATAACCAAGTATTTCCTTAAATACTTAACCTTCTTGCACATAACAGAAAAGAAAATCTGTTTCTTTACCCACTGTAGAGTACATAAAACACTTTTACAAGTGTACAAGCACTTTTGGATGATTGTGCTTAAGGATTGTTTTGGGATAAACTAGAAGAAAATGAGGATGGAACATTGCTCTGTGTTTGACCACAGAGGCTTTTTTCCTCCATAACTACATAAATTCTTGCCAACCAAGAGGGATTACTCATTCAAACCCAGAAGCACCTACACTGGCTTTAGAACTGGGGCTGAATTCAAATATTTCTTTCTCTTCACTTCAAATTTCACTGACATAATTCAGCTGAAGATAAACAAGCAGTAAACATTATGTGGCAAAAACCCATATATGTGCTACTCACCAAACAAATATTTTTTAGCTCAGTGCTGTTGTCCACAGCACAGCAGATCAAATCTAAGCACTTCTGGCAGTGATCTTCACTATTCCACAGAAATTTGTATACTACCACCAGCACCACAGTAATTTCAACTGTGAGGTAAGCCATGTTAAGCAGGTGGCTAATCAGCAAATACTATGAAATTATTTGGCAATTTCTATCTAGTCCTTGGTGGATAATCATGCTTGTCAAAAAAGCTGCCAGTGTGGCTGAGCATCCAGCTGGCAGGCTAGACCAATTAAGGAGTAAGTAGATGAAGACACAAGAGATATCTTAGATTAAATTCTGATTCCTGGCATATTTTATAGGAGATAACAGGGACACAAGGCAGAAGAACCCAGTCCTCAAAGGATTTTACTCACACAGTAACTGTGTGCTCGCTTTGCTGCAGCAGCTTAAAACATGGGGAAGGAAAAGAGTGGTCAGGGTCACTCTCACCAGAGCAGTGGCAGAGCCAGGAGCACCTCTGCATGCTTCACTCACCTCTGCCTACTTCACTCACCTCTGCCTGCTTCACTCACCTCCTGCTCAAGCTCAGAAACTCAGCTCTGCCTGGCTGCCTTTGAGTGTTAATCCCAACTCTTATCACTAGCATTGAATGTGCCTTTCTTTTAACTAAGAAACAAAATACACAGGAAGAAAGAAAACAGTGAAAACAGAGCTGGACTTCAGTTTTGATCATCTCTGTTGGGCACTTGGAAAATCACCTCATGAGTAATGAAGTCAAATGTACTGCTGGCTGCTCTCAGCAAGAAGGGAAAGCATCATTTTGATGTGATCACATAAATATTCCACAAATGGTTCTTTACTTTCTGCAGAGCACTCACTACACAGATCAACTTTTAGCCTGATTGCTTCAACCACTGTACTTTTCCTCTTAGCATAATTTATATCACAACACAAGCATTTTAGCACATAAATTGTGCTACCTCCAAACAGACAATGATTAAATATGCTAAAAAGCTTTTAGCAAGTATAGGTTGACTGAGTCATTCATTGCATTTACAGCATTGTGCTACAAAGCAAACTTAAAATGAAAAATACAGTATGTCAAATAGAAGTAAACAATCTGTCATTTTATACATACTTAAGCAGAAGCTGAAATGCTTGCTCAAAATAAACTGACATCAAAAGTTCATTGCTTTCCAGTGAGTATTTCTTGCTTCATATTATGCTATTGCTTTGCAAAAGAATATTTTGAGAGGTATTTGGACACAGGATAAATTGCTTTTTGAATAACAGCTCCACATTATTTCAAGCAATTCTTGTGGTTTATACCAGTGTGATTGAAGTGACTGGGTGCAAGATGAACACCGGGGTGCCTCTGTGCTGCTCTCTGTGACTGCTTTGCCAGCTCAGTGAATCTGTCAATTTAGAGATGATGTTTTAACATTTTAAGAAGGACTTTGTTTGCAGAAACAATTTCATTTTAGAAGGTATGCTTAAAGTTTAAACATGTAGCAATATAGCACTCTTTGTGAGTCATTATCTTAGAAACTTAGACAGTTCTGAAGGGAGATGTGTCAGAGTGTGACCAATATTTTTGTAATGGCATTTTTCATGACGGCATCACCTATTTGAGAGAGCAGAGCAGATGTTTTCCTGTTTGCCCCCTGCCACACACAGAACCCTCAACTCTTTTCCAAAGTCTTGGGAAGGCAGGAGTTACTCGTAAAAGTAAGACTCAGTAACCCACCAGTGGGTAATTCCTCACTTGCCCTGAATTAATACACAGAGCAAAGTACAGAAAAAATGGGAGAATGGGACACAGGGGAAGCTTCCAGCAGCTTCTCACAGAAGTCACCCCTGTAACCCCCCCACCCCCAAAACCTTGCCACACAAACACAAGACAAAAATATATCAGCAGCTCAGGACAAGGAGCAGAGCTTTCAGTTTGGGGTTTTAAGCACCATCAGAGGACAAACCACAACACCATTCTTTCCCCATTTCCATGAGATTTTAGTTACCCACTTCTCTGAATGCTGTTTTCCCAGCATAAACCACTGCTCTGCTACTTAGGTTTCTGCCCAGCAGCTGCATCTGCTCAGAATGTCAGATTTCCTACTGAAGCTAAGAGAGGCCAGAGGAAGACCTTGGCACCACAGTTATTGCTGCCTGACCTTGGCCAGCAACGTGACAGCAGAGGCACAGTTCAGGATGAGAACACTTTGCACCGAGTCAGCCAGGTAGATATATATGCTACTTCAAGGGTATACGTGTTCTGAAAAAATGAAGCCTTTCAAGACTTTTCCTACCTAAAAGTTGAATATTAACACAAGGCAGGACAAGGGGCAGCAGGGCACTAAAACACCTCCTTGCGAAAGGCAGATTCTCTTCACTGAAGTCACAGCAATAGAACTTGTCAAAAAAACCCTCACAAAATATTTCTCCATACATTTTGCTAAGGCTTGCAGGCAGGTGCATGTTTAGATTTTTTAAGTGTATTGGGTAGGTTTTTACTAACCCCAGAACACACATCTTGCACACTAGCATCAGCTGTTCTGGGCAAACTTGCCTTGCTCTTCACTGGATTCATCCGTCCTACAGCCAGAAAATCGCTTTCCTAAAGAATAAGAATAAACTGAATGCAAATGTAACACCCTTCCTAACCCCAAAATTGGCCAAAATAATCACCCAAGTTCGTAATGCTCACTGCCTTCAGTTGCAATCACTGAGGTTTCGCTCAGATTCATTCTCTGGGAAATGTCCACAACTCAGATGTAAATAAGCCTAATTCTTAGAAGATGCAGCATCTTCCTTGGAACACACAGTGAGTGACATCATTTCATGAGCCTTTCATGAGCTTTTCATGAGCATTTCATGAGTCACAAAGCCCCAGAAACAAGAGGAGACTCAGCCTCTGCCTTGCGTCCCTGGGTCAGGAGTTTTGCCCCCTATAAATGCAGGAAACCCTGCCTGGAGCCAGCAAGGACGTGGAACAGCAGGACTGAAGGGCAGCAGAGGGGAATGTCTGGGGAATCACGCATGTCCCAAAGCATAATCTGCTGCAGGTCACCTCCATGAAGCACACAAAGCTTGGATTTCCCTTTCTCATCCAAAATGCAGAGTTCATTTGGGGGCAGCGCATTAACCAGAGACAGCTTAAAAGATACATCAGCATCACTGAAAGCAGCTTGCATTTAAAGTCTGTGATACCATTATTTTAGAGCAAATAGTCTTCCAGGGTTTACTTCAAAAGACTAAATTGAAAAATATCACAAGAAGTGATTAATATGCTAATAGTCATTCAAAATGCAACATGATTCTTTCCACACAAGGGAATTGGTTTGATTTCCCTTTCTAGCAGCAGAATTAATATATTGTTTTAAACACAGATATGCCTAATTTTAGAACATATGGACTCTGCCATGTGGTTGTTTACTTAGATGGGGTGCTTTAATTTGCTTGGCACTTTCTAGTGTTTAGGGTGTCTTTCGGAATAAGGAAGAGATGTCTGGACACATTGTGGGCTAAAACAGAATATAATTAGAAAGCAAAAGCTTTAAGGGATCCTTCTTTATTATATCCACAACACTCGAACACATTATCTAGCTCTGTGCTCTATCACAGAACACTCAACATATACTAAGAGACAAACCAAGAATAAAAATAGCACCATGAACAGCCCTCCATATGTGTTTTCAGTGAGAAGCATCATGCAAATGCAAAGAAGCTACAAAGAAACTGACTGTATATTTTTCATATATAAATTCTGTCTTATCTGTTCAGAAAAAACAGTTAACAGATCCCTTAGGAGCTCCTGACAATTCGTTAAAAAATAAATATATGCTAAATATACCATTTATAAAACTATTTATTCACTATTATAGGTATATAGACTATTTTACTCAAAGACTCCCCTAAAAAAAATATTTATATTTAGGCATAATCGAATAAAACCAGCCAAGTTCAAGGCCTGCAGAATGCAGGTCATCTCTCTATATCCTGGGACCATGACAGCTGTGGAAGAATCCAGAACCACATTGGTCATCTGTTTAATTAGTATAGATCACAGTTGGACTTAGAGAAAACAAGATTAAATTCCTGATATTGCTAAACTAACAAGAAATTTGTTCAGATAACTTCTACACTAAGGAATCTGTATACAATTATAAGACATGAGCAGCAGAAGTCACAGCTTCTGTGCAGAGAGGAGTTGGATGGAATTGTAATTGTAATTCAAAGTCTTTCCCGAAGAGGAAGGTAATAGTGTTAATGAAAATCAGCATATCAAAGTGTGTTTGCATATCAAAAGATAACTCAGCCCCAGATAAACAATGTTCATTTGCATTCTTACAAATTCCCAGAATTAATCAAGGCACAATATAAAATTTCCTTAACTTAATTAGCATGAACAAAAGGGAAGTGAAAGTCCCTACACACTTCTTTGAAGACTCATTAGTTCGAGTGCAATTAGAGAGGGGTACCAGAGCAGAATACATTTTAAAAGACAGAGCCCCAAAAGCAGAGGACTGAGATGCTGCCAGAAGGCACTGCAGAGAAACACAATGTGAGGTAACAGCTTAATGACAGGCGTATTCTCTGCAAAACAGCTGCTTTTGTTTGATGCTTTCTTTCCCCTATAAATTTATTCTAGTTTTGTAACCACTTCACTAAAATAAAATTTACCGCCCTGATTTTTAAATTGTCAGCAAGAGGAACTCCTACTTGCTTTTTACTTCTTTGAAATTACTCATACAGAGATGCAAGGACATCCTGTAGCAGTCTGAAACTTGAGACAAGTTTGGAAAGTCGATGAGATAAAGTGCATCTCCCATTAAAATGAAGTGGTCACTTTGAGAACTGGGAACTGCCCAGTGGTAGCTCCAAGACTTCACTAGGAGAGAGCTCATAACAGAAGTCAGTGCATAAAGAGCCTGTGACAACAGTGAAAGCTCTATCATCAGAAACAGGACCAAAAGTTTAAACAAGAAAAATATTTATCAGTTAAAACTTTCCAAGAAATCCATGACTGAGCAACTCTGAAAGGCAAAACAGTATCACTGATTCAGAGCCCTGTCCTCAGGAAGATTCTCCCTTGCATAAAAGGGTGCAGAAAGCACCAGGCATCTGCCCTGTTATTTATGGATAAATAGTCCTTTTTTGGACTTTAATTAAGTCCTTTAACTTATGGATAAGAAGTCCTTTATTCAATTTGGATTTTTCATATTTGGGTTAGGATTACATGATGTAGTCAATTTAAAACACTTGCAAACCATTGAGAATATTGATAGTTTCAGCCTCCAATTCTTCAGTAAAATATTCTGTATCTATTCCATCACTTCTCTCAATTAAGAAGTAGAAATAGTAATTGGTATTATAGCAACTGGTGAGTGACCTCCCTGTCTTTACCTTGACCCACGAGCAGCTTCATCTTCTTCCTCCCCCTGCGCTGTTGAGGAGGGTGAGTGAGGAAGGGGCTGGGTGAGTGAGGAAGGGGCTGGGTGAGTGAGGAAGGGGCTGGGTGAGGGTATGGCAGCCAGTTCAGGTTAATCCAGCACATGATCAGAACCCAGATCTCATGTTTATATCCTGTTTACAGCAGGATGGCAGCTCTGATGGTGAATTATAAGCATGAGCCAATCGTGGATTGAGGACTCTAAGGCCAATTTATTGCACCATTAGCACTGCCTGCATCTTGCAGTTCTCACACATTCCTGAAGGCAAGGACTCATTTGCTATGGAAAAGGAAACAAGAAATAACATTTGTGTAAAGGATCCATTGCATCCTCAGTTATATACTCATAAAATCACCCTCCCTGTGAATAATGCATTACTTGGTGTGCATGGCTGAGAGCTAAGGTGTTTTATAAAAGAATGGTGGATATGATGCTGCATAGGAGTAGGACTGAGAATAACACATATACAAGATGTCTGTGAAGCATTTAAATAACACATATACAAGACGTCTATGAAGCATTTATGGTTTTAAGCAGATTAATTGCCATGGGTTTAGAATATAAACTGGCAGAACTTTCATCCAACAACGGGATATGTTATGCTCCTGCAATTTGGTTTCATGAACTCAAACAAAAACAACCAAATACAAACTCCAATTTAACTTGGACCTGACAGAAAAAGCTTCAGAGCAGTCTCAGTACTTCACAGTAATTGCCACGCAGAGGTACTAGAGATAGCTGTTGTAGCCTGAGAAATTAGTCCTGGTAATCATGCACGCTGCAGCAGTGCCAAGGAACTTCACTGGGAACACCTTTGTGCTTCACTGGGCACAGGAGTGCACTTCTCACAAACACCCCACTCTAGAGTGCTCTAATGCACACTACAGCATCTCAGAGCACGGGAATTTAATCCCTTTCAGCTGAACATGGCCTAGAAATTCCCTCCAGCTGAATCACAAACCCAGGCTAGAGCTAATCTGAAGTTTAAATTTTTTTTTTTTTTCTAATTTTTAAATTTTAAAAATTTTTAAAAACCCCACACAATCTGAAATGCACACAGCATGGACATCGGGCTCTGGGCAGTTATTCCACACTGTATCTGTTCCCACTGGCCTGCAAATGCAGTCTGGCCACCACGCCCAGTGTTCCCGTGGGCCTCTCCTGCCCGTTCCATAACACACCAGCTGGCTGCTACTCTGGAGTCCACAGGGGCCATCACCACCTTTCCAAGCCTGTGCCAGGCATCTTCCTGATGGCCTGCAAAGCCACGAGTTTACACCCTGATCCATGACACCACACGCAGCCCACCCTGGGAAACCCACAGCTGCTGTGGTGTGGGGTCCCACCACGCTCAGGGAACCAGGTGCATTTATGAACACAGCAAACCCTGCAGGTGGGGACTGCCCAGCACCTCACTGCACTTAGGAGAGTTAAAAGTTACCCATTTCACAGAGGAAAAGCTGCTCTGCAGTGGAGTTACTGGCAAGCAGCTGGAGCAGAGGGCATCCCTGAGCATCCAGCCTGGAAGAGGAAAAGGCAACAGAAATTTGGGCTTGTCAAGACAGAAAGAATCATATTCACAGTGTGGGAACAGAGCAAAAGGTTCACTCTAAGACATTTAAGTCAACAATTATTCAAAGTATCCTGTCTTGAACCACAGGCCATGGGATGACCACTGTATCACAGAGAAGACAGTGTTTTGTAGCATATTAAATATTGTACAAATGGTGCCAGCATCCAGCAGTAACTTGAAGCCACTAACTGGCTTTTCAGCAATTATAGCTCCAAGCTATTTATCTAGACTTGCTAACAAAAACAGTCAAGACAAAACCCTACGAGATAATTTAGTCTCTTTCTTTATCAAGTTTATCCATGCTGACAGCAACAAATCCTAATTACTTCAGCTAAGCCATTTTAATTGAAAGCACAATCCCAGCCTGCTGGATTAGTAAAAGAAAAAATAAAGCATATGTCTGTGTGCAAGAGAAAAAAAAAATTTTAGGACAGCTGAGCAGTTTTGCTGTGGATATTCAATATTTTTCTGCAGTGCATTAATAGTCATTTATTTTCCATAAAAAGACACAACAAAAATAGGAAATGGGTTAGAAAGCCGTGAACACACTAATGCAAAGAGAGAAACTGGCAACTCAGTCTTTCTGCCAGATGATGTTAAAATGGCAAAGCAAACATAAAACCCATTAAGTATGGTGGAACAGGAAAACTAGCAGTGCCAAACAAGAATTAAGAGTTCAAATATATGTGATCAATAGAAGGATTTAAAAGGAAGGAAATAAAAGCAAACCAATAAGATATCAATAGCCAGTATGGTTAGAAAAAATAAAACTGGTGCATTTAAGGGAAATGAAGTGTTTTAAAATACAGGGAGAACAAAATTAATATAAAGTAAGACAGATTATTGTTAAATGCAGTTGATAAAATCCTAAACAAAGATATAAACTAAGGAAAAGTACAGTAGATAGTTGTGGACTCTTTTTTTTAAACAGACATGTGTGTCCTGCCTATCACACACTCAATACAAAGATTACTGTCTGTGACAGAAGGAAGAACCCATTTAGACTCCGCATTTTCCAGCTGGCACACCCAAAAGATTTGCATCTATGAATCTGTAAAGCACCACTCAGATAAACAGAGAAGCCTTTTAAATTGAATATGAGTTAGCAGTGCCCTGGCAGCCAGGAGGGACATCCATCTCCTGGGGTGCACCGGGCACAGCATCGCCAAGGGAGGCAGTGATTGTCCTGCTCTGTTCTCACTGGGGTGGCCTCACCTCGAGGGCTGGGGCAGTTTGGGGTGCCACAACATAAAAAAAACACATTAAGCTGTTAGAGAGCATCCAAAGGATGCCACGAGGGTAGTGAAGGGCCTTGAGGGGAAGCCTTGTGAGGAGCAGCTGAGGTCACTTGGCTTGTTCAGCTGGAGGAGACTGAGGACAGATCTCACTGCAGTTACAGCTTCCTTGTGAGGGGCAGAGGAGGGGCAGACACTGATCCCTTCCCTGTGGTGACAGTGACAGGATCCGAGGGGATGGCTGCAGCTGTGTCAGGGGAGGTTTAGGTTGCGTATTAGGGACAGGTTCTTCACCCAGAGGGTGGTGGGGCACTGGAACGGGCTCCCCAGGGCAGTGGTCACAGCACCAGCCTCACGGAGCGTCAGGACAATGCTCTCGGGCACATGGTCTGACTCTGGGGATGTCCTGTGCAGGGCCCGGAGCTGGATTTGATGATCTTTTGAGTCCCTTCCAACCCAGCATATTCTGTGATTCAGTGAAATTCCAATGTTTAATAAATCCAATAAACTGTTGAGTTTCACAAGCCTTGAAGGACTCCCTGGGTAGTTTTAAGATGTAAAAATGGCAAGAAGGACACCCGTGGAGTTACAGTCTGTATAACATATTAGCCTACAGAACAGTTACTGTGAATCTCATTACAAAAAAGAATTAGAAGCTAAAATGTAATTAATGACAGTCAACATGGTTTCATAATCTTTCCACGCCTTTCTAAGTCTTCTCAAACAAACCTGTAAAGCTGACAAGATTACTCATCTGGTAGATCAAACTATCTTGACATATATTTGAATTTCTTTAAAACTGTTAGATTTAATTCCATATAACGTTGGCACCAGATGCAGTCTGAGAGGTATCAAGAAGGATTACAGAGCTCTGGGAGCAGCAGTAAACAACTCTGGAGTGCAGGTAGCTTTTTCATCACTCCTCCCAGTCAAAGGGAAGGGCTTTGAAAGGGACAGTCCAATCTGCCAAGTCAACAAATGGTTACAGGACAGGTGCCAGAGCCAGGGCTTCAGCTTCTTCTTCACCCAGAAGGTGGGTGGGCACTGGAACAGGCTTGATCAAGTGCTGTTGAATATTTTTATGAGCAATATAAAATCTTGGCTAATAAAGCTTGCAGCTAACACAAAGTGCAGTACTGTAAAAAGGAAGACAGGTAATAAATGATACAGGACCATGTGAATTGCCTACAGACTAGTCAGGATCCATCTAAACCTGTTTTAACACAGCCAAGCTCCAGGTAGTGGTGGCAGGATTACAGCACACAGACACAGTAACTGGCTCAGCCTGACCTCAGGGCATGTCTGGAGCACCCTTCATAAAATGGAGAACAACTGTTAAAATCTGATAATGGCAGTGATTATGTATATAACCCTAGTAAAACCCTGCTGGAAAACCACATCCTCTCAGAAAATGAGTTGCACAAAGGGCAGATAAATAATGGAATGGATTCAAAGGACAGATATAAAAATAACCTGGACAAGCAAACTTTACAATGAGGGGCATAAAAGCTTAAGGGATATTGAAAGAATATATGATTGCCCTATGGTAATTTCACAGATAAATATGATGGTGGGGAATTTTTCCTTCTGATGCAAATAATAATAAAATCCAACTAATAAAATCCAACGGCTTAAAGTTTAAACCTGCAAAATTCAGCGTGAACATTAAGATTTAATTTACTAATGTAGGTGAGCAGTGGCATATATGAATGAAAATGCACTGGGGAAACTGTATCAGTTCAGACTGTTGAGGCAGTCTGTTGGAATTCATCTTTAGAGGTGTGAATAAATGAAGCAAACTGGTGTTTGACTCGGAATCCTGAGCACAGACTGTGAATGTAAGAGAGCAGGAGACAGAATGGTCAATAGGTGAGTCCCTGCTGTGCAGTTTTATCAAGTCCTGCTCATCTTGTAAAATCTTGCTCTTACTGATATTCGCTGCAGCATCATTAGGACTCACTTTCACAGACAAGTAACTAATATTTGGTGAGTTTTATATTGCTCTAAAAAGGATAATCACAGCTGAGAGGAAAAAGGCACATAACATCTGATCCATTAAAAAAAAAAAAAAATATCTTTGAGCAGTTAATTTAGGTACAAATGAATTGCTGCAGAAATGCTGCCACCCAGCTGTAGAAAAGCACAGGGAGAGCCGCAGCTCCCAGTGCAACTCAGCTAAGTGGAAAGCTACTAAAGTTCACTGACTTTTCACTTATTTGAGCCTTTGCTTTGCTAAGTTTGGTTAAAATCACTTCTGCCAAAAAAGGTGAGTACATGTATTTTCTTACAATACACAAACTATGTAACCTTACAGACTCTCTAAAAACTTCTGAACACATTAAAAATGTACATGTGATGCGTTTCCTGACAATTTCTTTTATGCACTAAAACGCCCATTTCATCCAGCCATTATATTAAAAAATAATTATTAAAAGCCAGTGTCATTTGGATAGGATACACCTCATTTGAGAGAAATGAAAGGGTCCTTTTTAACTGGGGGGAAAAATAAAAAGAAAGTTCAGACCCGAGTTTCAAATCTGTAATGATATTTAGCACACAGTAAAACCAATCTCATTAGCATTATTTAAAAAGTTCTATTGAAAAGGCAATTCCTAGATGAAATTAATAACTTGCAGATGACTATGAATGCCTGAGCAGTGAATAGAGAGTCAGATGTTTTACTTCCATGTCACTCCTAGATAATGTAGAGAACAAATAACTAAGCCTCTAACAGGTTTAAATACTAACTCTGAATTACTGTATTCAAACCTGACATTTAAGACCAAGATTTTTGGGGTTTGTGCTGTTGACTCATTTAAAATAAAGAGCAGAAGTCAACAGATGAACAGTGAGACCTGAATTTTAACTTACTTCCCACTGCTGAGTAAATCATAGAATCACACAATGGCCTGGGTTAGAAAGGACCTGAAAAATCACCCAGTTCCAACCCTCTGCCACGGGCAGGGACACCTTCCACTAGAAAAGGCTGCTCAAACCCCACCCAACCTGGCCTTAATCTGAACAGAGAAATGACAGGGACACTAGTCCAGCCAAATACTGAAATTCAGAAGATATTAAGACAGTGGAACAGGGATTAAAGGCAACCTTTGTACAGTTCTCCCACAAGACCTCTTCTGGAACTGCAAACCTTAATCTGTTCATTTTAGCAAACCTTGCCGTGTAAACCTGTCTTGGGGTGACTTTGG
>VWZT01010574.1:209834-264423 GCA_013397055.1 Pachycephala philippinensis | reverse complement strand
CCCCCCCCGCGTTCAGGTTGGATCAACGGAATGGAGAACAGCACGCAAGCCAGCACTTCTGTCGAGAAAAGAAATCACCATTGGAGAAGTTACAAGTTGATTATTGACCCGGCTCTGAAAAAAGGACAGCACAAACTCTACCGTTACGATGGGCAACATTTCAGCATGCCTGTGAGTGGGGGGCTCCCGGGTTTCCCCCATTGTGCCGTGTCTCCCCCCTCCAGCCTCTGTCTTACCGGCGTTTTGGGGGCTGGGGGTCCCTCCGGGTCGTGGTAATCCCCGCCGTAGCGCATGTGTGTGGGAGGGGGGTCTGGGGGGGACACGCACAGCTACCAAAGTTACAGCCACCTGACACTGTGTATTCAACTGTCAGGAGCCCAAACCTGCGGCTTTTTTCTGTGTTTCCAATCTGTGTGCATTTCCCAGCAGTATTGCAATTTGACACGTGTGTGTGTGTGTGTGTGTGTGCGCTTTCCCCTTCCCTTGAGACAGCCCGTGCTTCCTTGGGGTTTATTTTTTCTTGTATTTTTGTCTTAAATTTCAAGCCTTGTTGTTGCTGTTTCTGTGTTTTCTCTCCTCCTCTTCCTCCTCCTCCTTCTCCCAGAACTCGGGGATCGCTCCTGTGGATTGTGTCAGGGATCCCAGAATAGGGCGAATATGGACCAAAACTAAGGAGTTGGAGCTGTCTGTCCCCAAATTCAAGGTACTGCCCTGACTTTTGGCTTTAGCTCTGTATACTTGTTTATCTGGGAGTGAAGCCTGAGTTCCAAATAGTTTAATGGACCGTTTAAATGACAGTCATATTCCTATTAACATTGTTATTTAGCAAACTGTTTAACAATAATCCTCTTCTATGAGGATAACAAGAAATCAATGCATCTGTCTGACGAGATCACTTGAAGGTTTTGGAGCTGGGGCTTCTCGGGTGGGGGGCAGCAGGGGGGGACTCTCCGCTGACAGTACTGCTCAAAATGCATCTTTGTAGCCCAGAAAGGAGCCGGTTCCAATGAATGGCTGCAGCGGCAGAGCCTCTGCTCAGCTCAGAGGTTCATCCAGAGCCTCGGAGGCTTTTTTTTCCCCCCCAAAGTTTGCAGGATGCTTTAACCCCCTCCCTCCCGTGCCATGCTTAGGCCCTCTCCTACACTCATTAACAATGCCAATTATTTTTATTGTTCCCCACCTTGTGCCTGTTTCCAGATTGATGAATTTTACGTGGGGCCAGTGCCTCCCAAGCAGGTCACCTTTGCCAAGCTGAACGACAACATCCGTGAAAACTTTTTGGCCGACATGTGCAAGAAATATGGCGAAGTGGAAGAGGTGGAGATTCTCTACAACCCCAAGAACAAGAAGCACCTGGGCATTGCCAAAGTCGTCTTTGCCACTGTCAAGGGTGCCCGGGAGGCTGTGCAGCACCTTCACAACACCTCAGTCATGGGCAACATCATCCACGTGGAGCTGGATACAAAAGGTGCGGGGATACGTTTGGGCATCAGATGTTTAGGGTTTGCAGAGCCCTGCCTGTCCCACTCCCACCACAGAGGCTGTTGTAGAGGGCAGGGACCTGGTGATTAAAAATACGAAGGGAGCCGGCAGCGGGTCTGGTGTCTGGGGCCTGGGCCAGTCACGTGGAGCCAAATGTGTTGTCTGTTGCTAAGAGACAGCCCTGTAATTTGCAAAATGCTGCCATCCTGCCTGTCCCCTGCCTCTCCCCTGCCCGTCCCTGTCCCTGCTCGCTGCCCTCCCGTGTCCCCCATCTCCCTGCCCCAGGCTCGTCCCTCTCAGCCACCTGCCAAGGCTGCTGGACCCGGTGGCACCTGCCTTTTGCAAACTTGGGATTTTTGGGCAAGTCCTGGTGGTTCCTGGGGCCCAAATGTGTGGATTCGTGCGGCAGCAGCGGGGCTGGGTGCTGTCCTCTGCGTGCCTGGCATTTCATTGATACTTAGAGCGGACTGGGGGCTGGCACAGCAGAGTGCACACGCAGCACTTGTCAGTGTGTGCGAGTGTGTAAGTGTGAGACCGGCTCTTAAAGTGACAGCAGCTCCCCGTCCTGGAGGAGCCTGCTCCCAGCCCCACACTGAGCCCTCAGAAGCCCAACAAAGTTTCTGGAAGTGTGAAGGCATTGTGTTTGGTCTGTTCTCTCTCCTCCAAGCATGCTAGTGAAAGGGATTTGCTAAAATCTGCCTGAATTTTAGAAAATGTCTAAAACTGAGGAGGTGTGGATCAGTTGCTGATTGTATTTCTGCATTCCAAAGGTGGCATTTCTGGCTTAAAACTGACTTGCTGCACTCTTGTTGGGAAAAAGACATTGCTAACACCATTTTCTTAAAAATGCTGATATTTTTGTTCTGTATTAAAAGGTTTCAACAGTTTAGTGCACAACCAACACAGCAGTTGGTGTGCCACGTGTGATAGAGTAGAACAGGATGTTTATTGACATTACTGACTACTGTTAGAAGAAAAATCACAGTAGTAGTATAATATTTTCTGTTGGGAGCTAGACTTGACCTTACACGTGTATACTTTGAAATTCTAGTATCAATGATTTTTACAGACGGGCTCATTCCCTTGTTTTGAAATTTGAATGTAAAAATCACGTTTAAGGACAAATTAACCATTTGCAGATTTAATAATATAAGCTAAAGCTGTTTTGTAAGTGATGGATGTCTTAATGACAATCATTTTAAACAAGCTGAGTATACTACCTTCCTCCTTGTTCTCCTTCGTTTATAAACTACGTTGCAAGTCTTGACCAGGCAGCTGTTCCAGAAAGTTTGTAGCACATCAGGGAAATGACGGGGAGGTTATGCTTCTGTTTCCTGGGAGAAAATGCTGAACTCAGTTTCAAATTGCATTGCTATTTTGTTTACCAGCTTTATGCTCCTAATGTATTTTTTTTCACACAGTTGTTTCTCTTTCGTTCTAAAAGAGTAGATTTGTCAGTGTGCTATAATCTGTCAGAATCAAGTAAAAATGCTGTTCCTAAAATAGCATTAGCAGGTTAGGACATGCTTAAAATATATATGAATCATTTTCAACATTTCTTTCTAGTATTCTGCTTTGCAAAACATTGAAAGGTTGGTTAAAAACTTTGTTTTCACAGTGTAGCAAAATAAATATTAGGAGTGAAAGTGTCATTTTTATCTGTCTGGCGTGAGCATAGGCCTGGGAATCTGAAACTAATAAATCCAGTCTCCTCATCTGAGACAGGGTTGTTTAAAGAAACTTCTCTGGCTCAGTTTATCCATCTACAGACTGGACATAATTAGTAATTACCTGTCTTAGAGCAATAGCTAGGAATCATTTCCCATTCATGAACCTCTTTGAAATTGTAACTTTTCCTGCATTATGTTTGGGATCCAGGAAGAACTATGAAATTGTAACAATTACTTTATATTTTTTTAAGAACAAGTGAAAATAAGCGTGACAGTTCCATATCTGTGGTGTTGTAGTGTCATGTGTGGGTGGTGTGTGTTAATATTTCAAGCTTATCTTCGAACTCTTGCAGTGAAGAGATCTATTTTGTCATGACTTTGGTTGAACTAAAACAGTTTACATAGTTGAGGATGTGGCTCAGGATTTTGTGAAATGAGATTTGATACCCAAATAACTCCATCTGCAGTGTTTGTTCAAGATAAATAAGTCTTTTTCAGGACAGAATTGTGCTGAGGGGTGCTTTGTTTTTGAATTGAACAGGGAGTTTAGGGTTTGATGCTGTGGGACTTTCTCATGAAAGTAGTTCTGGTTTTGGGGAGATACTGCCTGAATTAATTTTCTGGGCTCAGGTGCTGGGTCTGTCCATTTTTCTATGTACCCTTTATCTTTCAGAGCAAAATTCAGACAGTTTCAGGATCTGATTCTGTTGCCTTTGAAGCTGATGACAGATTTCTTACAGACTGCAAAATAAGTAGGATTAAGTTTTTGTAGTAATGAAAAATTCAATATTAAGAAACTGGGTCTTTGTAGACTTTAGGAATGAAAAGGCTGAGGCTCAGTAACACTATAGGGGACAGTTTGCTTCTCTGCCTTTGTTCTTCGAAGGATGCCACTGAGTTCTCCTTAGACTAGGGGGGAAAAAAGGATTAATTGGTGTCTTTTTGGAAGGAGAGCATTAACGGTTTTGTCCTCAGCGTTTCCATGCATTGTGTTTGCATTAGTAACAGGCAGTTTCCAAGAGCAAGGTGTGTGGGGAGAGCTTTCTGAAGTGGCTCTGGGTGTTGGCAGAGGCTTCTCCCTTGGGTGAGAGTTTCACTTCTCAAATCTGCAAGCTATTTGCTTGGCACTTTGGAGAGGAGGGAAACGGCTGCGCTCCAGAAAGCATGGTAGAGAGCAGAGCTGCCAAGGAGGCTGAGAAGAGGAAAAAGGATTTAGAAACCTCCTTGTCTTGGCTGGAGAAGGGAGTGTCTGACTTCACTTGTCCAGCAGATTATTTAAAAATGATCCCTGTGAGTTCTGAGGTGATAAATGCTCCTCTCTTGCATGGATGCAGGGGGCCGGGAGTGGTAGCAGGCTCATGTGAGTGTCAAGAATGTGTATTTTTACATAGATTGTGATATTTCTGTTTAATCAACTCTTGCATTGTGGTCTGTGCAGGTGAAACCCGCATGAGATTCTATGAACTGCTCGTTAATGGTCTTTACACTCCTCAGACCCTCCCTGTAGGCACCGAACAGGACGTGTCCCCAACTGGGAACGAAGCTCTTCAGGTAGGTGTGCTTGGCTTTTTTTAAAAAATAACTTTCTAGAAAATCCCAAACATTAACATTAGCATTTTAACATTTTAAATTTAGCGTCTTTTTTGTGTCTTGCTGTAGTTCCAGTGGTTGTTACTAATTCACATTTAAATAGAACTTGCTTATAATTTGCCATAGCAAATGTACATCTGAATGTGGAGCATGTGGCTGATCTGTGCCTGCTTTGCACGGGAAGTGCTTTTTGTCTTTCTGAGTGAAAAATGCCTACAGAACCGACAGAACGTGCCCTATTAACATTAGAAATTCCTGCAGTTAGGACTGGATCAGATCTGTCCCTGAGATGAGATTATTCCCTTGAAGTCAGGGGAATGATTTACAGTGGTACATTTGGCCTGGCGTCTGCCGTGTGTAATCCTCAGCGCGCACGGACTTCAGCCTTGCTTAAAGGCTAAGAGGTGGAAGGTGTCTGAGCTTCAATAGTGGCATCAATTTTCCAGAATCTTAATTAGTTGCTGGAATCAGCTTTTCATAAAAGCAGTGGACAGAATTCCTGTGGGCCTCCAGGGGTCCCTCGATATTTAGGGCACAATTCTCTATGTGGCTTTGCACGATTACCTGCTTCCCTGTGAATCCCACTGGGATGAGAGGGCCAGGGGGAAGGGAAGCCTGTTTGTGTGAAGTCATCAGCCTTTTTGGCTTCTCTGAATGTACTTTGGCTCCTCATTGTGACTTAAGAACTCATTTTAAAACATCAAATTTGGAAGAGATTTGGCAGAGATTTTTTTTCCTTCTCTCTACTTCTCTGTACTCCTACAACTTCTTAAAATGCCATGATTTCATTAATTCTGTGATCAGGTGTTCTCAGGACAGGTAATAGCTGTACATTGAACATGAAAATCCCATTGATCTGAAAAATAATAAATATCTCCTCCCACCAAGCACCCCAACAGCACCAAGGCAAAACCCCGGTATCCTTTCAACTAAATCATAAAGAGGTTGGTTTTTCCTTACCTCCCAGCAAGGTGGTTTTAAAGACAGAAGGGAGGCAAGTAATGATTTTGCTGGGAGCCCTGCTATGAGTAGACCCTAGCTGCTCATTTCTGCTGCTTTCACATCTTGAATAAAAATGGGCAGATTTGTTCTTAGTCTTTTTTCAGGGTTAACAGAAAAACAATTAATTGATGGTATCGCCCAAAGCAGTCCCTGCTGTAATTATCCTTAAGATTCTTTCTCTAGATATTGTGTTCATATGTGTTATTTATTGTCCTGAATTGATTTTTTCCCAATTACCACCGGAATTATTGCCTTGTGAGTAACTTTTAACTGTTTGCATCATGGTTTTGACACTACAATCTGCCAACAAACTTGTTTGCTGTTGTAGTTCAGTAAATTACTCCTGGCGTTTGCTCCTCCCCTCATGCAGAGCAGCAAAGACCTGACAGTTCTGCAATCCCTGCCTCCAGGCCATACACAAACCCCACTGAAAAACACTCCATAGCACATCTACAGTAAAGGTGCAGAGGTGTGGATGTTTTTAAGAACCAGCCAGGTGCTTCCTGCACCTTTCTATGCGTTTTAGAACAGTTGAGGAAGAAACTGTACTGATAACTCTGTGGTCATGGTGTCCAGGGGGTCAAACTGAGAGCAAGTCCACACTACTGAGTGGGTGAGACGTGTGAACATAGCAGGCAGGTGAGAGTTCAGCTTGAGTTTGATGGTGCTGGCATGTTCCAAGCAGGTCATTTTACAGGTCTCTGCCTACCTGTGCTTGAGAGAGGAGCAGCCAGCCTGTGGTATCACCAGTTGACTATCCTGGTGTTCTCTTGGGGAGCTGGAGCTCAGTCCATCCTCTGTTGCTACCAGGAGGATTCTCACTGAGCTCCTGCTTTGCATTATGGAAAATTGATTCTAGAGCTGATGATTAGTGTGGCACTGTTATGACTCAGCAGAGTCTGAGCTGGAGCAGGGCTGCTCCTAGAAACCCCCGAACGTGCCTGAGAAGTGAGTTGCAGAGCAATTACTTGGCTGTTCTGTAGGTTTGCAGGGTTTCAGTTTCAAACACCATAATCAGTAACACTCTGAGCATTTGTCTTTGTGAAAAGCTTTAAAATGGTGTTTCTGGCAGTTGAGAACTTTTTGTACTTTTTGCATGTGTAGCCTTCTCCCTTGTTACAGATGAGTGCTAGGGAGGATGTTGGGTCACCTCTGCTGCATGGGTTTGGCTGCAGGCTGGCAGTTCGCTCATTTGTGTGTCTTGGTTTGTTCACGAAAAAGATAAATTGACAATTTCACAATCTCAGACTTTCCTTATTTTCTTCTCTGTTTGCAGTTTAGACAAGCATTACATAGTTGCTAGAAACTGGAACTCTTTCAGCTAGAAGTGGTGTGCAAGTCTCCTGTTCACCTGGTGCTCTTGGGGGTAGCTTACAAGGAAAACTTGTATCTGCTTTCTTCTTCCTCCTCTTGCAAACAAGTTCCTCTTTGCCTGACTTTTTCTTTGAAAGGGGACTGTTAATAATGGATAATGGCTTGTGTTTTCAGGGATGCTGTAACCTATTTATTTTTTTGCAATGGAAATCAGTGTGAACTCTTGGGTACTCAACTCCTCTGAAAACCAAACGGATTAGACAAATATCTTTATAACAGTGTGTGTTTAGGTGCTTTTCTCTCTTCTGTTGTTACAGTTGACGGATTCCCTGAAGCGCCTGAAGGACAGTTCTCTTTCTTCCGCGGGATCCTCCGTTACCCCAAACAGCAGCACGCCCTTTTCCCATGACACAGCCTATTCCAGCTGTCGGCAAGACACCCCAAACTCGTACAGCCAATTCACCCCACAGTCCCAAGGAACACCCCACACCCCGCGCTTGGGGACGCCGTTCTCCCAGGATTCCACCTACTCCAGCCGTCAGACAACGCCCGTGTACCATTTTGGGCAGGACAGTGGGTACAAACCCCGGAGGCACGAGACAAAATTTACGGATGCGTACAACCGTCGCCCGGGACACCATTACGTGCACAACTCGGCGGGGGTGTTCCGAGGCACGGAGCATCAGTTTAGTACATTCAAATCCCATCAGCAGGAGCCCGTTCAGTTCTCTCACACTCCTCCCCTGAGCCACTCTAGTTCTTCAAGCTATAAATCTGCCTTCTCTCCCTACCAAGCACCAGCTGTATTTCCCCAATCCGAGGAGCAGCCGTTTCCCCAAACTTCCAGGGAGACAGAGTACCGGAGACCTGCTCCACCTCCCACCGAGATGGTTGTGGAAAGCAGCGCTGCTGCCCCAAGCATCGATTTTGTCCCAGTGAAGGAGAAACCGGAGGAGCCTCCGCCCTTGCCCGACTCGAACTCTGTTCCTGAACCGAGCACAGCGTCCTTCTCTCAGACTCCAGAGAGGAGCGAGACCCCTGGCACCCCCACCATGGAGTCTGAAATGCAGCATAACAGTTTAGACTCAAGGATTGAGATGCTCTTAAAAGAGCAGAGAACAAAATTACCCTTTCTTAATGAGCATGACTCGGATAATGAGGTCCGAATGGAAGGTAGCCCTATTTCCTCCTCTTCTTCCCAGCTCTCCCCCATCCCAACGTACGGTTCGAACTCTCAGCCTGGTTTCAGGGGTCAGACGCCTTCCTCACGCCCTTCCAGCACAGGCTTGGAGGACATCAGCCCCACACCGTTACCTGACTCTGATGATGACGAGCCCATTCCTGGGACAGCTTCTCTAAGTCAGAATTCCCGGGGGACGTCGGAGGCCAGCATGACTCCCATTGATCAGCTGAGCAGGACCTCCAAAATTGAGACCTCGGAGGCTAAAGAAATGGTGCCTGGTGACCAGACTCCAACATCAGAAAAAATGGATGAGGTAAGTGAGCTGGAACTGAGTTATGAAGCTTTGCACGTGTTCCCAGAGCTGGACAGAGGGGGAAATTGCACTTGTCTTTGTGTCATCAGAGCGTGGGGTTTCTGGTGGCTTTTCCTTTTACTCAAGCCACCTGGAAATGGGTTAGATGTGACACAAAGTAATGGTCTTAATCAATTTGCAGTCTCCAGCTTTCCTTATTTATAAGATCAGCCTGCTGCAATTTATAGCTTCAGGAGAGCTCAAGGACTGCAGAAGCCACCAAAGTTTGGCCAGTATTTAGGCTGCGTGAACGTCCTGAGTGTTGACAGGCACTTAAGCCACTAGAGGAGTTAATGGAGCACTTTCTGCCATTGCTGTGGTCCCTGAGCAGGGGTGTGTACGCAGGCACACACTTGCTTCACGGGGCTTTCATGTTGCACTGAAGTATTGAGTGTATAGGGTGTTTGAAAGCTCTCCAGCTATTCCTGCCATCTGGTTCCAACGCGAGACAGTTGCTGGGTTTTAATACTCACTTTGCTCGGGAGGGAGGGAGCATTTGAAAGGGGGAGGTAGTTGACTTGTGGGGGATGTGCTCTGCTTAGTCTTCCAGTAATAGAGCAGAGCTTGTTGCCTCTGCTGGGGCATTTGTGGCTGAAGGGGGAGAGAGAGCTGAACAGTGTGGAGTGGTGCCAGCAGACAGGAATTATGTTGCATGGCATGTCTGTTTGGGAGGTCTGTTGCAACAAATGTGAGTATCACTGCAGTGGACGTGTTGGTCCTATTGTGCTGTGTCAAGGAACAGTCAAAATACAGATCTTTGCAAATGTGAGACCTTTCTCCTCAATGTTTATAATGGTCATGCAAGCAGATGAAACTGCTGTCCCTGGTGTGCAAGAATGCTGCAGTCAAGAGGGCTGGTCTTGTGTAAATGTCCCGAGTGTGGTATATCAATTTAATTTACTCATGAAAGTTTACCGGGGTTAAGCTGGCAGAATGGATTTCCCTCCAGTGGTTTGCAGCTGGGAGATTTTCACTGAAAAAGTGTCTGTGTTTCGGGAGCGCAGGAGCTGCTCCCCTAGCCATGGGCTTTGCAGGGTGCTTCACTGGAGGGAAAGCTCTGCAGCAGTAACACAGTGCAGGGCTGGGTGCTAAATAGTGAAAACAATGTGACTGTGCTGGATATTTTGTTTTTTTCTGCATGTCTTTCCAAACCTGCTTGTCCTTGCAGTTGCCAGTTTAGCCTTTGAAACAATTCAGCTGCTTGAGTTCCCATTCATCATTCCGGCTGGCCCAGGCTCTCCTCTAGGGAGGCAAGTCCCTGGCTGGTGGGGCCTGATGATGTGTTAATTAGGAATGGAGTTTTGATTTCTTGAGCTCTGGTCTGGCAGGCTTAAGAGGGGATACTCTTAGTTTGCCTAAAAACCAGAGAGGAAGACATCCCTCATCTCCTTGCCTTTCTGGGTTTGTATCTGCTGTCCTTACTGTCATGCAAGTGGGTTGCAGCCAGTTCTAAGTGTGTTTAGGAAGATGGGTAGGTGCCAGCATGGTGTGTGGGGTCAGGCACTTCTGTAGCTGACAGTGGGGTTGGGGGCCTGGCTGGGATGTGATATTGTAGGTTGTGATATGGAGCAGCAGCGTGCTGACGTTGAAGCCCGTGTTAAGTATTTGTTTCTCCCTAATAACATGCTGGTGTCAGAAGTTCACGTCGATGGTTCTGTGATATAAAATTATGTAAGTGCCTCAATCCTCTGCAGAAGTCAGAAGGGTGGTAGCAGGGTCTCCATGCAGGTCATTGCTGCCTTACTTGTCTCCTCCCCCCAAAAAAGTTGATGTTTGTTGTTGGAGCTGTTTATTCAAACTTCCTCTTGGTTACAAATCACACTAAGCTATTCTGACATGTTTGAAAAGTTGCCTGCGCCTTTCATTGCTCCTTGTGATGCAGAAAAAACCATCTCCATGTGTTTTTGCTTCCTTTCCCCACCCTTCTCCCCACACAGTTTTTTGCTTTAGAAAAAAGCTCTTCTGGCTTCCCTCTCTTTTGCTGAAGGAGCAGAGCTGAACAGTGACTTAACATAGGCTGAAATTTGAGCTGCAGCTTTCCAACTGAGTTAGAGAGGGGCATTGAGTCTGTGTAAGGGCTGGAAAGCTGAACCTCCGGCTTCAGCCTATTGTGATACCACTATTCAACTCCAGTCCTTCAGAGAATCCTCCAGCGAAACAGAGGGAAGGCAGATACGAATATTTCTGGTGACTGTGTGGCTTGGGGAGCAGAGCAGGAGTGATATCTTAGCATCGGGAAGGCTCATTAAGTATCATAAGGAAGCAATAAAGGTCAGAGAGTTTGAGTTTACTTACTTAATACTTGGCTCTTCAAGGGTCAGAGTAGCCCCAGGCCTGTTTGGGTGGGTGCTCTAGCTGAGAAAATCTCAGGATTCATGAGGATGCCCGCAAAGTCACAGGGAAATTTTCCTGAGGTGATCAGTGCTTTTGAAGGACCTCCTCCTGTTTCCCATCAAAACAAGCACGATTTTTGTCAATGATTGCTGATACAGTAACATCTGTTCTATAGGTGAAGTGCTGTCAAATCGTCAAGCAAATTAACCCCCCCAGACTTGCCATAAGTAAAGGAGGTACAGCCAAGCCCAGCAAATGCTCTGATTTATCATGCAAGACCCTGGAGTTTGATTTCAAGATCCGGTATGATACTCCTAAGCCAGAGTTTGGCAGGGATTTCGGGTGTGGGAGAGGAAGGGCTCTGCATCTGTCTGCAGCACCTAACCCTGCTAATCTCGGAGCAGTGATTAAGGTCTGCAGAGAAAGTCCAGCTAAGCCTAGCCAAGGGACCAGGCTGAGAGGTGGAACAGAGGGATGTGGGCAGTTCCAAACAGCACAACCTGCCAGACAGGAAGGCAGGGCAGAGAGGGCTTTTTCAAGAAACTAGAAGATGGCAAAGAAAAAAAAGCTGAGCTGCATTGTTAATATGAGGGAAATTTTTGAGGGAGCAACGTACAAACTTTCTTTCCTATGTGCTTGAGAAGATAAAAAGGAAAGAATTGTAATAATTTTTTTTTCACAGGATCTTTGCTGTTTCGGAAGTGCAAAGGTTAAGTACGTACAGTTTGACGTTTTGACATCCCATCTGAGCCAGGTCTTGTTTTGGCTTGGCTTGTGACGGGAAGAGGCCCTGCCTTTGTGCTGGGGAGGGTGACAGGATTGCAGCGAGTCACTTTGTTGTATATTGACGATGCCTTTCATGTTTCAGCTTATGAATGTATCAGTTTGTATGCGTAGCCAGTGTGTAATAGGAAGACTGTATGGTTGACAATGGTATTTTTCGAGATTTATAAGTACAAAAGCACTTTTTAATTGAGGGATCAGCAGTCTCCTGTCCTCCTGGTAGTTTAGCTAAGCACTGAGTTACTGAGGTGGGAGGGGCGCCTTAAAAACGCCAAAGATCGTCATGAAAATAATGATCCTGAAGCATGAATGAGGCGAGAGCAGTTCTGCTGCTTGCTGGCTGTTTTAGCAAATGGGTTGGGGAGTGAACTGGAAGTTACACAGTGCCCAACAGCCCTAGAGACCCTGAAAGCCACTGCTGTCACCAGCTGTCTCACCCGGCTGTTGTGAATGTTTTTAATGCCGTGCTGGGTGCGGAGGTGCCTCTTGCAGGACAGCAGCAGCATCCCTGGGACAAGCTGTGTGGATACAGTGGGTCCTCTCGCAGCTACTCAGGGAGAATTTCCCAGCTGTGCTTACACACAGACAGGTGGGTCAGGCTCAGCCCTACAACAAGCTCTGCGGAAGTCCCTGAGGTTACATCTGGGCTGAATTTGCCCTTCGTATTGAAGCATCTTTGAGTTCTTGTGTGGTCATGGCCAGAACTGGAAGAAATTTTTGTTGAAGTGTCATATTGTCCCTCTGGAGCCTTAGCAGGATGTGATGACATTCCCCTCAAGACACTGCCTCGTGTCTTGTGTGGCTCCATGCTGCTGCATCCCCCTCCAGACTGGGTATTGTTTCGGTAGCTGGTGAATGATTCCCCATTCCTGCAGAGCCCAACTAGGCCTTTAGTTGTTCAAACTCATGTGAGACAAAACAGAGCCCAGGTGTTGTCCAGGCAGTGGGAGGAGCTGTTGAGGGTTTTGGTGCTAGCAGTACCTGCAGTGGTTTCCCCAGGGGCAGCTGATGCCCCTTGGAGCTGAGATGAGCAAGAGCAAGTCCATCTGTGCCTGCAGGAGGATGTTCTCCTCCTGTACCCTGCTCCCACCCATGGATTATGTGGGTTGGAGGCAGCCCCTGGGACATTGGTGATGAGTTACATGGAGCTTCCTAAAGACAAACCCAATCTCACTCTACTGAGGGATGTTTCTGGGCTGAAGAGCTCAGAAGTGATTTATTCAAGGTAAATGCACATAAGGTTGAGAAGGTAGATCCTTAAGAGCCAGGAAATTTGATACCTTCGTTTCCACAGTAACTGTGCAAGAGCCCTTATGCCCATAAGTAGCTGTTCTATATATACAATATATATGGGTACACCTGGGATCCAGCTTACAGCTGGAGTGGGATTCATCATTTCTGGAGGGAGATGGAGAGAGTAAACGGGGGAAATGGTTGCTGTGAATGTAGTCTTTTAATTGAAGAAGAGAGAAAAACCTAAGAGCTGTGATTTATGCCCAGTCTCATAAACACTTTTTCAAATTTTCCTGCCTCCTGAGCTCTTGCAAATGCGATCATGCCTGACAGAACCGGTTCCTAATGGAAACTCAAAAAATAGGTATCATGTTATGACCGTGAATTTCCAGAAATGCAGCCAGCCAATGCCCAGGCAGCAGAGATTTGGATGACTGCTGTGGTTTTACATGTGAATTACACCAGCCATGCTAAACCTGTGAAATTAAAATGAGAGTGAACTGCTTAAGCTGTGGGTTCAGTTCTGCCCTCCCTGACCCATGCACAGCAGCAGCGAGAAGCCACAGGGACTTCAGGGGATCTTGTGGACTTTAAGCTTGTTCAGAAAAGAAAGGCAGCACACAAATCCCTCAAAAGGTGATTTAAATGTGACTCTACACTGGCCCCTTCGAGAGCTCAGTGATCTGTTCAGCCTCTGAGTCCTGAGGAGGGAGCAGGCTGGGGCAGGACTGCAGCCCTGCGAAATCCCTGGATGCTCAGGGCTCAGGGCTGAGGGTCCGTTCCTGAATAACCTGACCAAGGCAAGGATGTCCAGGCTCCCAGAGCAGTGGAAGTGCAGGTTGTTAACTTACCTTTTTTTCAGAACTGATGCTGGAAGACCACAGGCAGGGTCTGTTTCCTTGTACACTGATTCATTTACCACATGACAACCTGCTGCTTCTACAAAAATTTATATGAAGCAGAGGATTCTGTTCGTTTTTGCTAAGTTGTATTTCACTTTTTGTATTTGGCTCTGATTTGATTCTTGGAGTGCTTGCAGAGTGGTTAGCAGAGCAGAGGGCTTGACCAGACAAATGTCCAGTAGAGGAAGCAGCAAGAGGTAACAAGCCCAATGTCGGTTTTTACAGTCACTTTTTTAGAGCAGGATTGCATAGGATTCACCTGGTGTTCCTGGTGATACACCCCTCATACGTGTGTGCTTGTGGGCGGAAGGAAACCTGAATGGAAAAATATTTGACTGTTTGTGGTTTGGTTTTTTTGGATACCAAACAACTCCAGTAGAGTGAGAGAACGTGTCTCTGGTTGATAACAGAGCTGGAAATGGTGAAATGCTCTGGAGTGTAACTGAAAAATAGAAAGCAGGCTGTGGTTGGGAGGCTGAGTGGTTCTTTTGCTCTCACACCAGGTCAAGGCTTTGAGGCTTTTGCATTTTGCATACCTGATAGAATTAACATTGCCATTCCTTTTTATAAATCACTGTTGCTGACAATACTCTCACGACTAGCTCAGTTTGTTCTGTTTCTCCACCAGTGACTTTCTGTAAATTTTCAGTTCCTGGTGGACTGGCTGTGTGTACTTGAACTGCTTGTTAATAGGTAGAGCATTGCTTATTTTGTGTTTGTGTGATCTGTAGATGCTCCCACACTGCAAAGTTAGATCCAAATTACAGTGTTTAACCATAGCACATAACTTATGGTAGAATAATATCTGCAAATCTGAGCTCTGCAGTCCATCCACAGTTAGACAGCCTTTGGCATCTTCCTTTTGCTGCTTGTGGAGTTCTTCCTACTCTTTACAACACTGAGGATTTAGCAGTGACGATATTGAATGTTCAGATGTCATAAATGCAGGCTGTGAAGCCTCACATTGAAGTGACACGTTTTCCTCACAGTTTCTCCAACCCATTATCATTCCAGTTGCGTTTCGCATCTGATGGCTGTGAAAAGTGACCAAGGGAATGCAGACAAGTTACTGGATGGCGGCGTGTGTTGCAACATGCAGTGACACTGAGAAAACGTGCCAGTGTGTTAGGTAATCAGTAGAAATATTGAGAAAATAATTGCTGTTAACATATTGTGCTGGCAGCCGCCAGAACAGCACTAATTTCTGGGTCTGGTTATGAAGATGCCGGAGCAGCCGCTGTGTTCTATATGTGTCTGTGTCTGACACAGAGCACTGAGCAGGCTAGCTCTTATTCAAATTTCTGCTGGCTGGTGCCTTTCCTGGAGTCCTCTAAATAGATACCGTTCATCAGTAGAACGTTTTTTCCATATTGCATCAATTTTGAGGCCCATGACTTTGCCACCCTCCTTCTGTTAATTTTAATTTCCGGTTTGGGGTACTTGTTTGTACCCAGTGAAGACGGGGTAGAACTCAAAATGAAACTTGTGAGATTGTTAACTCTGTGCATCACGTACCTGCCCACGAGGGCTCCTTTGACCCAGACTTGTTACTGCTGTCTCAGGATTTATTATGAAAGTGCAGTGCTTGCTTTTGGAAATGCCCATTCATCACGACAAAAAGATTGCTCAAATTTTGTGCTCCTAAAAGCAAAATATTTTTAAAAACAAAGAAGAAAGAAAATGGTAAAGGAAAAAAAAAAAGAAGTTTAAAATGTTTTTTTTTATTTGCATAGTGCTAAAATAAAGTCAGTGTCTGCATTCACGCATTTCCAGCGGTGCAGACAGGCCTCATGAGGTAGAAATAGCAAGGCAGCAAATTGGAGTTTATCATTTCTCTCCAGGCTGGAATAGGTGGAATAGGTTTGCTCCTCTGGCTGCTGCGAGAGTGTTGCTCTAGGAGCAGTTTGAGTAGAGGAAGTTGTTGGTGGCTTGGGCTCCGGCAGTGGCTCTGTGCACGGAGGGCACCGCGAGCGTGCGCGAGTGGCACAGCCTGCGCCAGAACCGAAACCGCCCGGACACGGAGCTGGCAGCAGTGCCTGTGCTTGGGAGGCTTGCCTGCAAGAGGGTCAGACAGCTGGAGCTCAACTTCCAATTTTCCCTCAACTTCAGTGCTTTTTAGTGGCGTTTGGAGTTGCTGGCTGCTCCGAATGCTGTGTTTGGACTGTGTGTTTACGTGGAGTTGATAACAGCGTGCTAAGTGCAATTATCACACACCTTTGACCAGCTCACCTGCGTTTTGCCCAATCTCTCTCTCTGTTTCAGGCAGTAATAAGTCAGGGAGATAGTTAGCAAAAAGGCTCTGAGAATGGTGAGGAGGGGAGACGGAGGAAAAACAAAGATGGTCTCGCCAAGGTCCAGTCTTTCTTGTTTCTCCTCCTTGCCTGCACTTTCAAGCATTCCAGGTGGAATGTCATCGGGCTCACCACTGCCCAGATTCCCTGTGTCACTGCCTGTGCAGTGGCACAGAGCCTTAGGAAGAAGAGGGCTGAGGATGGTGCAGGTTGGGTGACATCAAGGACGGATGAGGTTTTGTTTTTCCTGGGCCTTTTGCTGTCCTGATCAAGGAATCGGATGTCTGCTGCTTTTGTGGGTGGTGTGGAGTGGGAGTTGCTGTCTTACATCCAGATTTTTTCCAGAAGAACTGTGTTTGGCGGTGAGCAGAGACAGTTTTGTGCTTATGTCCAAGCAGCTTGTCCTTCTCCCGTGGCGCAGGATCAACATGTGTTGCGTACACCAGGGAGACATTCCCTGTGGAGCCTGGGGAGGGACTGCTGAAGTAGGCGGCTTTTTTCCAGATTTCCCTTTTCCCAAAGGAGCTTGTTATTTCTGGTGCCTTGTGTATCCCAGGCAGAACAAAATACACCTATTTGAGGTGATGGCAGTGTTGTCTGGTGGAAGCAGGAGCTGGTGTGATGTTGGCACATGGCTCTGGGGGCCGTTTCCCAATCCGGTCCTTGTTGCTAAGCAGTTGCCAAATGTGGCATTTTGGTCAGCAGATGTGGCTGAGAGTTTCCAGTGCAGATAATTGAAATATTGTCTTTGAAGGCTGCAGATAAATGTGAGCAACTGTTATCATGGTGCTACAAGCATTTTGCTATTGTCAGGAAAAAGAAATACTTGGAAAATATGAAAATCCTTCGTACCGCATGAAATTATTCAAATTGCAGTAAGACATAAAGGGCAATCTACCAGTGGAATGTATGCCATGGAGACGTGTGTGAAAGGATGAATTTTGACAAGGGAATCTCAACAAATTTATTTGCTTGTTAATATAGTGTCAGGTGGGATGTATCTCCCAAATTACCTCAGAAAAGTGGTAACAGCAGATGGGTTTGCAAAGCTGAGGTGTGTTCCAGCTCAGTGAGAGGCGGGCAGGTGGTGAGGGTTTGGTGGCAAGGGGCAGCCTGGTCCCAGCAGAGCCCTGATGGAGGATGGTGTCCTGATGCTGGGCTTGCTTTTAAATTCTCTGGGAGCTGGCATCATGCTGGGGGCACCTGGCCTGGCTGCAAGGCAGCTGTGAACCCTGCTGGGTTGGATGCTCAGGCTTCAGCTTGAGGAAGTCTTGTTGCATGGCTTTGTCTTGGCTCGTTGCTGGGGCACACATGCTGCAGTCAGCAAAGGGGCAGCTTTTGCAGTATTTTTACTATTTTAACTGAGCATTGCACAGTGCAATTGTTCTAGTGAGGCACAGCTTTAGTATCACGTCCAGTGAGATGTGTTGATGGTGGTCTGTGATGTAAGGAGCATTGTGCAGCTCTGGTCCTTCAAAAGGTGCTGAGGCCAAACAGTGCTAAGTAATAAACAATGGGCTGCAAACCACCATGGCAGCTGTTCCTGCAGAACTGCTTAAAAAATAAAAAGATGCCCATGCCTTCCAGCTGGCCACCTGGATCAGTGAACAGGGCATGGAATACATGAGCACAGAGCTGTGTTTGCCTGGTTTTGTGCCTTTCACACGACAGTTTCACATAACTCTTTAAGTAAGTAACCTGCCTTTTTAAGACTTCATATATAACTTCAAATTAATGAACCAGTCTAATAGGAATGCTGCTTTAAAAATACAAATAAGAGCTGTGTGATGGAGAGGGGTTTAGCTGTGTCTGCTCAAGGATGGGCTGTAGTGATGCTGTTCTGCTGTGAGCTTCTGCAGGGCTTCAGCAAAGCTTTTTAAAGCAGGTAGTAAAGAAGTGAGTAAAGTAAGTGTTACCAACACGGGGAGCTCAAAAAGAGCCTGAGGGCCAGAGTGGTGGGTCTGAGGAGCAGAACATGGATCACCTGGTGCTGGCTGCTGCTGGAGGGCTCTGCCGTGGACACGCTGTCCTTCCACTTGAGCAGTCACCCGTGGGAGAGCTTGATTACAGCTCTGCTGCAAGAGAGAGCAGGAGAGACTTCAGACTAGCTCATGAGTAAGCAAGGAAAAGGCACATCTTTACCTTTTCTTGGCTGTCTGTGTTGTTGGGGGTTATTTCCTCTGGGTTACTGAGAGTCTGCAGTGGCTGCCATGCAGCAGCCCCTCAGCAGCTCCCCTGGGGTCCCTCCCGACCAGCAGATTAGCAATGGTCAGCTCAGTAGCTGCTACTGGACCTGTCTTCCACAAACATCTAATCCATTTTTCAACCCATCTGCACTCCTGAGCCTGTGCAGTATCCTGTGACAGTGAGGTGCACAGCTGAATTTTGTTCTAGGTGAAAAGTGTTTCTGTGTGTTTGTTTTAAACCTCCTGCTTGCTAATTAGGGAACAGGTGGGGAAATCAGCACACTTTACCTCTCCTCTCTTCTTTGCATATTTTATGCCTGCACAAGTGGCAGTGGGAATGCAGCCCAGCTGTGGGGGGTATTTCCACTCTGGTGCTTTAGAACACTTGCGGTTATACAATTTATTTTGCATATAGTGGGGATAGTTTGATAGTAAAAGTTTGGTATCTTCTTGAAGGCCATGAGAAATGTTATGTCCTGCACAGGGATTATTTCTGTTAAGGGATCAGTCAGCAGTTGGCAGCCACAAGAATTATGTTTCTATCACCCAAAGCGAGTGGTAGGGGGAAAAAGTTGCATTTCCCTCATTGAGCAGGTTTTGTAAAAGGACAATTTGGAGGCATTTTGTGGCCTTTGTCTTAGAAAAAAAGATTTATATTGTTTTAATTAATATGTTACATTCCTCAGTTGATGTGCTTGATGCTGTCCTCTCTAACTGCGTGCACTTAGTTAAATCTGAGTACAGCAAGAGAAGGAAAATCTAAGCAGGAAATAAAGCAGTGAAAAATTCAAGATGCCTCCAGAGGGAAGAGAAATGTTACCAAAGGGGAACTGTTTCTTGCTGGCCTCACCCTTACTTTTGAGGAAGAACATCTACTCAGCTGCTGGAAATAGGCTCCTCAGAGTGAAGCATCTCCTGTGGTCTAGCTGGGTTTTAATGCATCTACGGCTTTGCTGGGAAGGACTTGTTGGGTTTGTGTTGTAATGCTCAGAAAATGAGGAGCTGCTAAGCTCATTAGGGTGCCACTCATCATTTGTGGTCACTGCTGCGAAGGACTCGCAGCCTGGCCACAGCCAGGGAGGGTTTGTGCCTCCTGAGCCTGAGCAGGACACTGAAAACGCTGCCATAACTGTGATAGCCACGTGATTTCAGATACTCAAGGGTACAGTAGTACCATGTGAAAGGGGAAGAGTATCAAAGTGGCCTAGTTGTGCTGATTAGAGCTGTTTAAATACAGCGTGTGTACAACCTATTCTTCAACAGGCTGCTATCAGCTGGGAAGCTAGACTGTTTTCCATGCTTATCTCCTTTCTTATCACCTTCTTGGTAGCAAGATCTGAATTCATGGCTCCATTTGACCTAAGGTTTAAGTATGAGGGTGAGGTCAGGGGCTGGCATGTGAGCTCCTGCCTGGCACTCAACCGTGAGGGATCTGTGTACTCTGCACATGCAGTTATTGCAGGGTGGGTTTTTTTTTACTTATAGGTGGACTCTGATCTAATGTTGCCAGCTCCCTTTATCTTTGATTGCAAAGTACTTTCTTTGGAAATGTGGGTGCATTTCTGCACACTAGTGTGAAGAGCAAGACAGCATTACAGAATCATTTGGGAAAGGAGTTCTCTGCGTACAGTGGGATTTATTCTGAATTCCTTGCTTTTCTTCGCATCTTTAGAGAAGCAGATGCTGCCTCGAGCTCTGCATCTTTTGTGTGTGGACAGACCTTAGAATAAAATAATAGCTGAGGTGGCAGAAGATGACAGAGGAGCCCATTGCATGCATGCCACTGCCTTTCTGTTTTTCAGAGAGACTGTTCAGTTCCTCTGTTGGATTTGGTTGGTTAGTTCCCAGAACTCTGCATCACTGAACCTGGTGTCTGAAAAGGGCTTTACCTGGGTAAAGCCAGTCTGGCTGTATGAAAGTCTTTGGGAGAAGTAGAGAACATTCCCTGACTAATTGATCTGTAGGGGGTATTTTCTTGCCACTCTACCATCCTTTTATGCATGACTTAGCTTCCCAGCCGACTAAAGCCTTTGAAGTTAGATTGCAAATAGCTCGTCAGCTATCCCTTCCCCCCATCTAAAATAGGGAAACCAGAACAACCATTGCTGTGGAAAGAGCCTGCCTTGTTACATGGCTTCCCAATGTTAACACCCCTCTCTTTTCCTCCTTCCTTTTCCCTACCTCCACCTCCCCCCCATAAAGAAACCCTTTTTTTTTCCGTTAATAAGATCTACTTAAGACTTGAGGGAAAAGGCCATGGTTCCATGAGATGGTAAATCCAATTTTAGGGTGTTTCATATGTGATGAAAAACACTGTGGCCACATGACGCTGCCCCTGAATTGGCACACATTCGCCCTGCCAGTTCGGATTTGTCCACATAATGCAGGAGGGGCGACTGTCCAGGCCAGCCTCGCATGGGGGCACACACGGGCTGCCCAGGCCTCCCTGAGCTCGGGCTGGGGGCCAGTGACTCCCCAGCTCCTACTCTCACTGTATTTTGTGACCTGCCCAGTTGGATGTTCACGTCGCTCTCCGCTCAGATCTGTGCTGTCGGGGCGTCTGGAAGTTTCCAGTCTTGGCATTGCTGAGTGTGGACCCCAAGGATGTTTTGTTGGCCTCTCCTTGCAGACATTGGAGAGTCTCCTGTGCTTGGGAAGCCCAGAGGCAGTGTCTGCCTTCTCCAAATATCCCTTCTTCGATGATCTTGCCGACAGGAGCGGTGTAACCGCATCATGATGCCGTGAGATTTGCAGTTCAGAGCCTCCTCCTTTTGGAAGGGAGAAAGACCTGACTTAAACCATCCCCTTTGTGGAAGGTGATGCACTTACTAACAAACTGAGCAACCCCCTCAACCTAGCTCTCTTTGCCAGTTCATCTCTTCAGGATTTCTGCTGAGACAGATCTGGCAGCTGTTTTCCCACTGGTTTAATTCCTGGCTCTGAGGATTTCTGTCCTAGGAAGCTCTTGCAGTGGATCCATACCGACTTCTGGAAGGAAGAATCCATGCATCATTCCCTACAGCCACTGGAGCTCCTATGTACAGTCAAGTCAAACCAGCCTGAACCCCTCCTGTTCAATCATTGCATTAATTTTCTCCTATTTTTTTGTGTTTTTTTCATGTGGACCATTTCATGCCCTGTGTCACATCAGGGGCTTTGCTTTGGGAAATACTGATTTAAATTACTGCTCAGTTCCTTTCCTTGGAGATGTTGATGTTATTCCACTGTCCTGCAGGGAGACAGGATAATCCCCTCTGGAGTCTGAAACGAGGCCTGGAAGTGTTGAGACCCATTTCAGCTGCTCAGTGCATGTGAGGGCCTGCAGGAAGTGTGGTGTGGATTTGCATGAGGCTGGGATGCTCTTTGGCACTGCTGTCCATCCTACAGGAGTCATTTTAGCTTGTTTTGTCATCTTGATTCACTAGATTTTCTGATGATGGCGTGGACTGTTGGGCAGCTGTCCAGCTCTCCTGCTGTCCTTAAAACATAAGTCAATTTACTTCTGTTCCTGGTGTCAGGAAATACTGGAAGTGAGTGAGGAGACCTTTTCCCTTTGTAAACATTAGCCCCATGTACCTGCCCCTCTCCAGAGCCCTTCCTGCCCTACACTGACAGCCTGGTTGAGCTGCTTCCCTGCATCCTTCCAAATCCCTACTTGTGGCATCTCCCCATGTGCAGGGTGGTCTAATTAGGGACCAGCACCTGATGGAGCACATTGTGAGACACAAACAAGCACGTGGCATTTCCTCACCCCTGTCCCCCTCTTCTGGGACCAGCAGGGTCTTCTAGGGAATTCTCCCTCTATCCTTCTGTGGTTTGAGATACCAATTCAAAGTTCCCTCTTGGCCTTAGGAAGGAAAGTAAGTGGCGTAAATTGGGCTGGTGTTTGCAGTGCTGTTTGTTTACAATGAGCACTTGGATATTATTGTCACTTGTTTTACTCGTTGGGCAGCCCTGTAGGTGTGGGGAGCACTGTGTGTGCCAAAGAAGTGCTGCAAGTAAGTACCAGACCAAAACACAACCTGAGCCAACACAGAGTGTGTCAGGTGGGATATTGTCATCACAGAGAGCTTGAATTCTCTTTCTCAGGTAGTGACAGGTACTTTGGCAATTGATAATAGAGAAACCAAAACAGCCAAGGAATGTCTCTCCTTCTGTGAGAAATCCCTGTTCCATTAGGGCATTTTTGGTGTCCCTTTTTGTGGGACACAGCATTGAGTCCATCAGTCTGATCTGTGTGTTTGCAGTGTTTGCTTGTGAGCTCGTTTGTAAAGTGCTGTATAAATATATAACTGTATAAAAACCATGCAGTCTTCTTTTCTAGAGATAGAATCACATGTTGCTGGAGATATTTTATAATCACTGATTCGTAATATGTAAATCTTTCCATTTGTCAATTACTGAGCTGGCCATTTTATTACAGTGCAAACATCAGAAAGTTGTCCCAATTAAAAGCTTCTGTGGTTGCCCTCGCGGGCTCTGACTGCAGCAGGAGGACGGGAGCTCTCTCAGCTGCCCAAGGAGGTTGAAAGACCTGATTAACCCACGGGGAGGAGGCAGCAACCTAATTCCAGCATCAATCCAGGCTGAGGTGGTGGTGGGCTGGCCACCACGAGCCACCACAGCACTGGGGACAGCACAGTGACCTGACCAGGCTGGGGAGCTCACCCAGGAAGGTGCAGGCAGCAGTTTGCTCTGTGTTTTTGCTGCTGAACTGCTGGCAAACCACCTGGAGTGGCTCTGCCCTCCTGTACTCCGTGTCTGCAACACCAACGAAGCACCGCCCTCGTGCGTGTTCTTCCCGAGGCAGGGCTGTAATTATGGTTAGCAAAGTAAAAATACTGGTGTACATTGTAAATAAGGAGCCAAGTCTGCCTTGTTCACGCCTGACACGGCGAGGTGTGAATGCTCTCACAGTCCCTCTGCCATGTCATCGTGCCCTCCCAGCCAGACAAGAGGGCAGTTCAGAGCCACGGCTCCTCCTCGTGTGCTTTGCCAGGAACATGGAACCTGCAAGCTAAAAGCAGATTAAAAATGAACAAAGCAATTCTCTCTGAAGCCCTCGCTGGGCTTGTAGATTTTGGGCTGGAAGAGGTATTTGGTATTTACTCTGTTATCAGAGTGAGTGGTGGGATTCTCTGGGCTGAACTTGAAAGGAGTTTTTCAGTGAAGTTGTCTTGGAGGAAGAGTTGCAGGTGGTTGGTTGGTGACCACAGGCTTCATTTTTGTTCTGGATGGTGGCATGAGAAATGTGGCAGGTTTGAAACATCTCATTCTCTTTAATGTGCTCTGCTGAAGGAGCCTGGGAAGAGAATTGTGTGTTAGAAAACTTGAGCTGGTTTCACTCAGGGGTCATGGCTGTTTCCCTTGTCAAACACAGAGCACAGGCAGTGAGGGGCCAGGTGTGAGCCCAGCGTGGGGAGGCAGCTGGAGTTGGGGTGCAGGAGGTCAGAGGGACCTGGAGTCTGTTCTTGACTCCGTTAGTGACTTGGTGTATGACCCTCTTCAGTCAATTGTCCTCTCCTCCTCACCTCTGAAGGGTTTTCTTTCCCTGGTTATTTTTAAGAATAAAGTGTGAGATGATCACTTGTGAAGTTTTTTCAACCCTTGGTTGGACTTAATCCAAAACCAAGTGATAACTGTTTAACCAGGGTAGGAAAATTTTTTTGTCCAAGAGTCCCATCTGATTTTAGTTCTAGCTTTATTGAAAAACATGAAGGCTAATGCCCTTGTACTGTGCTGAATGCCATCGATCCTGCATTTCATTATTTTGATGCACCAGAGCTCAGCCAGGTAATGCCATAGTTGCTATGTTCAGTGGTACAATTCCCTGCCTCAAATATAAGTAACTTAGTACCCAGCAGAATGTTTAAACTAAATGAGCTGTAAGCTGATGGTATTCAAAATGTGTTCTGAAATTCGGAGTAGATTCTTTATCAGATGGCCTTTTAGAAGGAAATGGAAGGGTGTGAAGTGTCTCTGTCTGTAAGAAAGGTGCTGAACAATGTGTACAGCGAAGGTCCCAGTCACTGCCACAGTGTCAGTGCTCCTCTGGGTCAGGGGTGGAACAGCCTCCTCACATCTGGAAGCTGCCAGTTCTGCATGCAGATATTAGGATGCAGTTTCTTTTCTCTGGAGGTATTAACGTTTGCTTGCAAAGTGCTGGGTATGGCTCTGAGGTGGGATCGATACCCTGCAGCCAGTGGCCCTACCCTGTCACTATTGCAGCTGATGCAGGAGTGGCATCCCAGGATGTTCCCTCATTTAACTTAAGAGTCTCTGCACACTGTGCTGGTGTTAAAGGTGGCAATTAACATTTTGGGTGAACAGTGAATGAGGCCATTTATAACCAGTTACGCTGACATGAATCTCTCCCAACAAATTTGCATCATTAAAGAACCTTTGGAAAAATGTGTCATGCGTATAATTAAATACCTGTTTTGCTAACTCTTAATTTAATTAATCCAAAGTAAAGATGGCAGCACAAATTAATTTAGCTGGAAATGGCTTTTCTCTCAGTGGGCTGAAGGGAGGTTTTCTGGTGGCATTGTACCAGATGACCTCAGAAACAGGCAGGTGAACTCCAGGACTGATTGACACAGGTTTTTTTGACAGTGATGGCTGTGACATTCTCATAGCAGTATGTATGTCATCCATCAGCTCACTTTTTTCTGCTTGTGAGAGCAAAGAGGGAGGCCAGCTAGAAGGCAGTTTCTTTGAGAGGACAGCACTGGTGCTTTTCAGCTCTACCCTGAGAGGTATTTGGTAGCAACAGTAGTAAATCCAGGTTCAGACAGGTGAATGAAAAGAAATTCAAATAACAGAAGATCTTTCTATGTCTCCCCTTGGTTTTTCTATCTGTACCTTGATCTCTTTCACTTCGTGCCTACATTTTTCCCCCTTAGATATGAGCAGTTACAGGAAAGTCATCCGCTTTAAATATTTGTTACTCTTAACTTTCTTTAAAGACTTCCTTGTAGATGATCTTCTTTTGATTTGACCTCTTTCCTAACCTTGTGATTCTTTTCCCCCTACCCCCTGTGCCTTTTCTGATCCTTTTCTCCCTGCCATTTAATCTCCTTCCCTCTCTCTGTATCCATCTTGCTTGGGATAAAACTGGAGCACAGACTGTGTGCACTGTGCAAGTGGAGGTGAGTTGTCAGCCCAGCATTGTAGGAAGCAGGGAATCTGTTGTTGCTTCCTGTAGACCCATCTGAGCACCAGAAGTGAAAAAAAAAGAAAAATCTTTCAATCTTTCAAACACTCTGGTTATTGCTTTAGCAATTCTCATTTCAGCTTAAGTAAAAATTAATGCATGTATGGATGAAGGAAGCTCTGTGCCCTAAGGCATGGAATCCTGCTAGTCCTGCCACCTCTCTGCAATTTCAGGACTGGCTTTTCTATGTGATGTTTCCTTCAAAAGGGAAAACCAGCCTCATTTATCAGGCAGGACTCATTGGTACTGAGGCTGATTAGAGGCTGGTGTGGATGGCAGTGGGCTCTGGGTGATGGGCAGGAGCACACAGGTCTCCTGTGGCAGGACTGGCTGGGACAGGCTCAGGGCTGCTGGTGCTCTGGGATGGGAGGTTGGGAGAGCTCTGAGAGGGTGCAGGGTCCTGCAGGAGGGACTGGGGAGAATCTGTGCCTTGACACTGCCTGGTGTTGGTGCTCCCCTGAGGCCTCATGAGGTGACTTTTCTCCCTATCCCATCAGATGAGATGAATGTGAACTCGAAGCTGATTTTGTCTGTCTTTGGTAGCCTGAACACTCCTGGCTTTCTATCCAGTGCCGACCTTTAGCATCATCCAGCATTTGCAATTGGAGCCAGTGCTTTTAACAGGGCCTTTTGTGTTCACTTACTGAAAACCGGGGTCTGTTTCACAGGAATCTTGTTTACACCTGCCACAGTCGTCCTTTTTGCTCTTCCTCTGCTCCTTTCACTGGAGCTGCAGTAGTTGAAACTGCAGAATGTCCTTTCATTCCCCGGCATCCTCGGCGTGGGACGTGACCGCAATAGAGCAGCTGGGGAGAGGATGCAGGGTGTGAGACCCACTGAGAGGTGTGAGCCACATGTGGGCAGCTCAAGGGCATGATACAATTGGGCTTTGGAAAGACTCGAGTGCAGTGAGTTATCACCTCTGCTTCTTTTTTAGCTGTTCATTTTAGGGTTTGCAAAACAGCCCTTGGAGTCCTCCCTGCACGCACAGATGCGCTAAAGTGACTCTGTGACTATGGGGGAGTCCCCTCTCCATCACCATTACCAGGGATCAATAGCTCTTGCTCAGGGTTTGCCAGGTGAATGGTGTCTCCTTGTTGAGCATTTTGGGCACTAAAACTGCGAGTGGCTTTTTGGGGGTGACCCGGGCTCTGCGGGAGGCAGTGAGTTTGTGCTGCAGCAGAGGAATGCGGGGAAGCCGGGGCGAGGGGAGGTGCCAGGACTGGAGGATTTGCACAGCTGCTATTGCAAGCGTCGTGCTCAGCCTGCTCTCTGGTGGTAGCTGCTGTAGCAGAGATGACCTTTGATAAAACGGGAAACATTTGGAGTGATTTGGATAGTTGTGGTTGCTCAGTTTCACACAGCGACAGTTTGTAGCAGAGTCAACTCAGCTGCTCCTGCCTTTGTTTGCATACCCCAGTGAAAAATTCACAGGTTAAGAACCAAATCACAGCAGCTTCAATGTGAAAACTGCCAACAAAGTCTGCTCCTCAGCAGCTCTTCCCAGAACTTCCAGGTTCTCTCTTTGTCTGCTCTTTCCTTTCAGACTGGGGAGGCTGGTAGGAGAGCAGACAGAAGAGGCAACTGCTGGCATGAAATGTGGAGCAAATAATAAATATCTTTGGGATCTACCGACAAATTAGGCTAATAGCAGCCAGCAGGTTCCAAAATTCTTGCCGGGATTGTGATACAGAGAGGCACTGACAGACCACTTGATGGTGATCTGTTCCTGGCTCAGCGGGGCTGCCAAAGCTCCCAGGGCTGCAGGAGGGCTCTGGCCAGGAGGAGCATCCCTGCTGTGCCCTGGGCTGGGCTGGGGAACACGGGGAGGTTCTTTACTGGCATCAGCAATGTGAGATGTATGTTTGGACATTATAGGGACCCTGTCCTGTCTGCTGTCATCACTCTAGTCAAAGATCAGCCCCATTCACGTTTCCTAGATAAACTGTCACGGTGTGTATATGTCTTCCAGCAGTATTTGGTTACTTAGTTATTTAGTATTTTGTATCAGGGTTTTGATACCTGAGGGATATGAGAGTCATACATGTGGATTCCTGGTACTGGAGACACCTCTAGGACTGAAGTGCCTGTAGGACACAGTGTGCAGGTGTGACCATGTGCTGTTGAGGATGGAGGTAGTTCCTGAGACTTTTCTTTTGTACAAGACCTACTCAGGCAGTTGTGAGACTTCGGAGCAAGCAGGCACCCACTGTTTTAATCCAATTTCCATCCCTTTGGCAGCAGAGGTAGGACACAGTTTTAGCATTTTCTATAAGTCTGTATTTCTTGTGGCTAGTAAAGTATTCATTTTGTTCCAAAACACAACTTAGGCTATGTCTTTGAATCCCAGCACTTACGACTTTGATGGTTAAAAGCAATTTAACCAGATTTGGGGTTCTTTTTTTTCCCTGTGAATTGCTGTGGTCTAGTCAAGACAATTTTCAGTAGCAGCAACCATGTAGAGATATTGTCTTTCCACAATTAGAGGTTAGGAGTTGACAGCAAATGAGCCAGGGATTATAATTAAAAAACAAGGTAATTATTTGTGCATGGAGAAACTAAGGAATAAAAACTCATGGTGTAATGTACCTACTAGATGCAAATAAGAGATAATGTATCTTGCAGTGAAGGATGTTTGGATTGTGTGTATTTCACCAAGCCTGGGAGCAATTCCTCCTGCTCCATAGAAGGTGAGGGTTTTGTTCAGTTGGTGCTGATGCTCTTTTAGAAAGCTTTTACCTCTCTGATTCCTGAGGTCTGACACGGAAGAGAAAAGCTTCAATAGGCACCAGCTGCTCAGTGGGCCCTGTCTTTTCAGAGCATCGCTCGCTTTTCTCCGTTCCCAATTAAAATGTGTGTTAAACTTAGCTTTTGTTTGAAGCAGCCCAGCGCTGTGGTATTTAATGTAAAGAGAATGTGCTCGTCACCTTTTCTCTCTCTTTTGTGGCAGGGTCAGCATTCCTCAGGGGAGGACATGGAAATCTCTGACGACGAGACCAACCCTGCGCCCATCACCAGCGCGGAATGTGCCAAAACCATTGTGGTGAACTCCTCCGTCAGCAACACGGCCGTGATGGCCCCGTCGATCCCCCCGCTGCCACCACCGGGATTCCCTCCTCTTCCTCCTCCTCCACCTCNTCCATCCCGGCATGTTCCCGGTCATGCAGGTGGATATGATCAGTGTCTTGGGCAACCAGTGGGGTGGCATGCCAATGTCCTTCCAGATGCAAACTCAGATGCTGAGCCGCATGATGCAGGCACAGAACACGTACCAGTACCCACCTTTCATGACGGGCCGGATGCAGTTTGTGAATCTTCCTCCCTACCGCCCTTTCTCCATGGGAGCCGCTCTCGCCCGTGGGCAGCAGCGGCCACCACTGCCCAAGTTTGACCCCTCGGTTCCACCCCCGGGTTATGAGCCCAAGAAGGAAGATCCCCACAAAGCCACTGTGGATGGAGTTCTCCTGGTCATAGTGAAGGAACTAAAGGCCATAATGAAAAGGGACCTGAACCGCAAGATGGTCGAAGTGGTGGCGTTCCGGGCGTTTGATGACTGGTGGGACAAGAAGGAACGTCTGGCAAAGGTGAGTTTTCACATGCTCTGTCCTGGGGAGAGCTGTTCTTAGTGCTTGTGGCCAGGACGTGGGGTCAGCAGGGGTCTGGACGTGACTTTAAAAAGCCCACAACCCTAAGTTGTTACGTACAAGAGGAAGCTGAAGTTTAGCTCCAAAAAACTAAGGTCAGATGCAAGAGGAATATTTGAAACCTCCAAGCCTTTATTTTGTGTTCCCCACTTTATGCAATGAGATTTGTAGGTGTTTCCAGTTCTCCCCCCTCCCAGTGCATGTACAAAGCAGCATTTAACTCAAAAACTGAACATTGGCCAAATACATGAAGAGTTCCAGGGATTAGTTGAGAAAACAGCTTTGCATGAATCCTCTGATCCTTTTCTCACCCAATTTGAAGTGTACCTCAGCCGGCAAACAGCTCTGTGATCTAATGTGTGGTGAATTTGTCACTACCCAAAATACCTAACACTTACAGAAAGGTTAATGCAAGCCTCAAAATTACCATTGCAGTGAATTGCTCTAAAAATAACAAAACAAACCACAACCTGCAGGTAGATTTTCCATTTCAGATGTCAGTTTTCAGAGCAGTATCCTCACCACCTGTTTTTGTAAACCAGTTGCGTGTTAACTCTGGTGCCTGGGAGAGCTCCTTGGCTTTCTGGAGAGGTTGGTAATGCTGCTGCTTAACAGCTGTTTTATGACAGTGTAATTTGCTCTGGCTTAGAGCTGGCTGGCGTGACGTGCAGCAGAAACCTCTCCTCCTGACTAATGCTCAGAGCTTTTCTCCTGCCAGCGAGCGTGTGCTGACAGTCTTGGAGGAGGCCCCCGAGTTTCCAGGGCAATGAAGGAAACAGATCCAGCAAATAGTTGCAAAAACAGCAACTGAAATACTCAAGAAATTGTTTTAAACCAGACATCTGCGGTGAAGAAGCAGAAGCAAGTCAAGGCAGATCTTCAGGCTCTTTTACACCCCAAGCTATGGCTGGATTTGGTGTGTTCTTCCCTCACCTGGGATTTGTAAGCCACTTTGGGAAGGGAAGCTGACTGTACCACAGTCCTTGCCACAGGTTATGTTAGATGTGAGCAGTGTAATTGAAAATACGAAATTGCTGCAGGAAAACCACTGTGCTTTCTGTCCAGGAACAGAGATGCCAGAACCATTTCTGCCCCAGGGCATGTGTTACTGTTGTGTGCAGAAAAACCTCACAGATTTCAGAGCCTCCTTTCTGCTAGGACTGGGCTCCCCTGGCACTGGGGTGGGACAGGATTCCTTCTCAGTCATGAGCTGCCTGCTTTTGCAGAAAACTAAATATGAATATTCAGCTTAAACTGTACCTTCCTATTGCTGGTGTCTGTGTGTGTGTGAGGAGGAGGCAACTGAGCTCCTTGGTGGCAGCTGGAGGTCAGCTCCCCATGTGCTCTGCCATCACACTGATTCTGGCTGCTATATTCCATCAAAGGCAGCTGATTGATTGATTGATTGATTGATTCCAACTCTGGCAGCTGATTGACTTCCAAGAGGCATCATGCCCTAGGTAAAGGGTGGGAAGGCTCAAGGATAAAGCTGATGTCCTGGGTCAGGCAGGGTGGAAAACGCACGGGGTGAAAGCTGTGAAAGGAGCACGTTGCCAGGGAAGGCAGCACATTCCATGAACCTTTTCTGCCTGAGCTAGGGGAAAGCTTTTCCTTGTTCCCAAATCTAGTGGTGGGTTTAGGTTTGAAAGCCTGAGTAAGATGCATTAAGCAGAGTGCCAGGAATAACCAGTCATCCCTGGCCACGGAGTGCTGCTGCTTGGATTCTCTGCTTGATACTCCCCTTAGTCTGTTCCCTTATTAGTGGGAAAGCTGAGCTTGTGCTGCCTCTTTGGTGATTACAGCCCACTTCAGCATGTGAGCTCTGTTATGGTGTGCAAGAGGAGGTGTTTGGGGTGTTGTGCCATGGGCTGATGCAAGTGAATGTCACCTCCAGTGCCCCTGGCTCGGGCAGAGCATGACATGCCATCGTGTGACATTCTCCCAGCTTGTCCACCTCTCCACAGCTGCAGCAGTCCAAATTCCTGCTCTTCCCTCACACCTCAGCTCTGGTGAAAAAGGATTTGTTGAGGCTGTGTGTCTATTTTGTAGACCCTTTGGTATTTCACCTAAATATTTTGATGTTCCTGTTCGAGGACTGGAGCCTTCTGACAGCTTTTGTGGACTTGGGCTGTGGTTGCTAAGGAAACACAGGGATGTGTGTGATTTTTGACGCACTATATTTGGCCTTACACTCAAAAGAAGGAAGGTGTTCCCAACTAGAAGGTCTGGAGTTGCTTTCAGTTATATGGGTTAACAAAGAAAGGTAGATACACGTTGTTGGGCTGACTTGCCTAAAGCACACTCGAGTTATTTGTATTATTATGTGCAGCTCTGTTTCCTTTCAGGTGTGGGGCACCTTCAGATGCTCTCAGAGAAACTGATGCCCGGGCAGGGCAGTGATGTTTCCCAAACCTCGACTGTCTAAATGGTTTCCAGAGTTTGTGTCCTTCCCAGGAAACTTCTCCTCTCAAATGTGCCTTCTCTGTTGCAGGCGTCTCTCACTCCAGTGAAGTCTGGAGGAGAATTGGAGGAAAAACCAAAGCCGAAGGATCGAATCGCCTCTTGCCTTTTGGAGAACTGGAACAAAGGAGAAGGGCTGGGATACGAGGCAATCGGCTTGGGCATTGGGTTACGAGGGGCCATCCGCCTGCCATCCTTCAAGGTGAAAACAAAAAACTCTCTTCCTTATGCTGACACCCCCCAGAGGAGCTTTAGGAGGACAGACCTCGCTAGGTTTGTGCCCCAGAGCCTGCAGGCTGTTCACCCCACTCTGTTCACTCAGGGGTCGCTTCTGACCCCCCAGGACCAGAGCAAGGACCCTCTGTTCCAGCCTTAGCTCTTCATCCTCCACTTGTGTGAATTGTCACACGATAGAGGATCTCTCTGCTCTGCAAGGGAAAGGGGACGTTTGCCTGTGTTTAGGGCACAGTGTTTCAGCATGATCATAAAAATACACCTATGCTCATAGTGCTTTACACAGTTGTTTTGGTTGGAATGTCTGATGGTTTGGCAGCTGAGTCTCACCTGAAGTTTGCTTAAATTCTGTCTCCTCGGAAGCACAGGATATCCATTTAAAAAAGTATTTGCATAAAAAATTAAAAGTATCTTAAAAGAAATGTGGGGTAGGGGAGTGTAGAGGGCTTCCCTGAAATTAGGATTTTTGAATGCACGGAAGGTGCAAGTAAAGGTTTGGAATGAGAGATTCTGCAGTCTTTATTTAGAGTAAAACTTGCTTTGAGGTTCTTTAAGATGCCATGGGCTTAGGCTCTTTCTGTTCTGCTACAATCTCAGACACATGGATTTGTCGAGAGTTTTCTCTGTCATCCTCAAAGTACCTGGTGATGACATGCACCATGCTGATACCCAGGGTGTTTTCATGCAAATTGAAGGGGTAGAGTTTCATTCAGAGTGAAATTCTGTTTGTAAGCAAATAAAGAGATCAAGAGCTGGGAAGTGGCCCTCGGTTTCTGCTGTAAGTGACCACAGCAAAGTAAAGAAGTGGCAATTTGCTTAAGAAGTTGATTTCTGCTGTTTCTAAACTTTCAGAAATGCTAATTGTGTCTTTTGTTCAGGTGAAAAGAAAGGAGCCACCTGAAGCTGCCTCAGCAGGAGATCAGAAGAGAATCCGGCCTTCTACTTCTGTGGATGATGAAGATGAAGGTTTGCAAAGCGCATTTGTTTGAAACATAAGAGCAGATGCAAACCCCACGCAAGCTGAATCCCTTTAAACTTCACAGCAGTGTGCTCGCTTACAGTTAAACACAGAGTCAAGGATCTGAGCCAAGCCCTGCTTCTCACAGAGCTCTGATCAGCTGGGAGATGGCCCCTCTGGGTTCAATTATCTGAAATTCACTGGTGGGAAGTTTAAGACCCACATTTTAAGAATAACTCATAACCTATTTTAGCTGTGCTGGGCCCCAGCAGAAGGAGCTCAGATAGGTTCATGGGCTGTTTGGGGTATGCTCACAGCTCGCTGGGACGTGGTGGGAGGAAGCACGTAACAGTTTGCTCTGCATTTGATTTGAAAAAGAAACCAAAGTTATTTGCCAGAAAAATCTGTTTGAAAATATCTTAACATTATTTCCTGTAACCAGGGAAGAGTAAAGAGAAGACAAAGCTTTGAATACCCTTTGTTTTGCATAAAAATATAGGTTCATGTTAAAGTTGATTCAGATTAACAAGTGGGTTTGAAGCCAAAAAATGAAAAAAAAAAAGGATTAAATTCAGGTTACCTGTCCTCACCTCAGTCATGCCATGTCTCCTGTCTGCTCTGCCTAGGGAGTGTCAGCTTTGGCTGCCCACATTTTGGTGTCAGCACTGTTCACTGTGACATCAGCAAGTCCTGTAAAACTGGGGACCCTCAAACCACATGGGCACATTGCTCCTAACTTTGATCTTCCCAAAGAAGAAGTTTCCGTTCTGTGGTTAACTCTTTCCATCCTTTCCAACGTATTTGATGGCAATTTCTGTTGCTTTTGCTCCTCAGAGTCGGAGAGGGACAGGGATGCTTCTGATACAACATCTGACCTGTCAAAGAAGGATGCAGAGGCAGTGGGGCTGCGACGGCGACCAGCGAGGCCATTGGAGCTCGACAGCGAGGGAGAGGAGGGAGATGAGACATCAGGGAAAGAGGAAGAATCCTCCTCAGAGAAGGAAGAGGAGCAGGAAGAAGAGGGAGGCTTGGTGAAAGCAGCACCTGGCAAGGTGTGTTGGTTTGTGCTGCTCTTTCAGTGCTGCCTGTCATTAAGAGGGGGCCTGGTAATGCCAAATGCCAAAGTTCCCTTTTCTAGGAGGTGAGTGCTCCTGGTGGGGTCTGTCCTCGCAGAACCTCTGTCAGGTCACTCCCTCTTCAGGTTCTCTGAGCAGCCTCCCTGAGAGTCCCTGGTGGTTACTGCACCAACAGCCAGGCCACAGGGTCAGGCACTGTTCATTTTTGGCAATGCTTTCTTGCAAAGGAGGAAGAGGAGGATGAGGAGGATGAAGATGATGAGGATGAAGATGACGACGAAGACGAGGATGACGATGATGAGGAGGAGACAGGCATAGACACAAGTGACAAGGAGGAGGAGCAGGACTCCGAGGAGGGTAAGCAGCTCCAGTGGAAGCAGCAAGGGTCACCTTCAGGTCAGCTGTGGTCTCCCTTTTGCCTTTGTGAGCTGATTTTGTTACTTGTGCACCTCCTTTCACTGATGGGCAGTTTTACACAAGAAAATGCACAGAGGTATTTTTAATTACTACCTGTGAGGTTTCCATGATCCCTCAGTCAGTGGGTCCCTCTACATTTAGCTCTCCAGTCCCTACCTGAGCTCAGCCCAACCTGGGAGAGGGGCAGAGGTCTTAAAGCCAGCTAAATGTGTGCTTGTTCTGTGAAACAGGAGTGGCTGGGAGGAGAAGGGACCAGATTTCAGACAAGGGTAATTCGTCTGCTAATAACTCTGTCCTATCAGTCAGTTCCTGCTCTGGAAGGTGGTAGTTTCCACTTTTTAAGACCATGTGTAAAGGCAGCAGAAAATCTTAGTAAAAGATACAATGCACCAGGAGACCCATGTGGGTAAGGTGCCAGGCAGCACTGCTCCTGGAGCTCCCTGTTGTATGGTGATTGTTGTAAGCAGCCAGAGACAGGATTTATAAATCCCTGCAAAAATAAATAAATTGGGAGGCCACTCCTTCAAACCCACACGCTGCTGTTGATGCTGTTTCCACACTTTTATAGTGGAAGGGATATTTGCCCCTGATTGTTTAATAAAGCCAGAAAGCAGAACTAATGGCAGTTTGTTCTTGTAGATGTAGCAAGTCCCTCGTCTTCCAAGGCTGAAGTTGAATCATCTGATGAAAGTGAGGACTCCTCTGAATTCGAGTCAAGTTCTGACTCGGATGATGAAGATGAGGAGGATGATGATGATGATGAAGATGAGGAGGAGGAAGAGGAGGAAGAGGTGGCTGAAGATCCAGGCAGAGAAGCCATGGTTGCTGAGCCAGAGCATGAACCTGCTGGTCATGAGCTTCCTGATGATGAGAGGGAGACTATTTTGGACCTGTATCCTGTGGATGACTACATGGATGCAACAGGCTTGGGACTTGCCGAGCCAGCTTTGGCAGTGAAAGATGAAGGCAGTGAAGAAATCAAGGCAGGGGAAAGTGAGTGTGGCCACGTCCCAGGGGCATCTCTTGCTGCTGAAACTCTGAAACACTTGGTTATGGAAAGAGATCAGGAGACAAAACTTGCACTCTCTCCCATCTGTAGGCCAGGTATGCCCTTCCATGTGCTTTGGAGCTTTGTTACCACGTTTCCAAGTAAATTTTCTCCCAGTATCCAATATGTATGGGTTTGTATTTCCCTTGTTCTCTTTCTTCCTCCAGGCTTGGCTCTAGGCTAGGGATTATCTGTGAGGGAAAGAGGTCTGTGCTGAACTTTCCTTCCTAGTAAGGAGCTTTACATGAGCCATCTGCTACTAAAAATACTGTGGTTACTGTATCCAGAATCTTATCCTGGGCCAGTTTAGTTGGAGTCCTACAGGAACTGAACAGTTGTCATCATCCGAGGGTGACTGATCGGGTGGTGTGGTGGCTGAAGCTCAAGATAGAAAAGCCATGGCTGCTAAAACAGAACAGGAATGTCACTGCTGGCTCTTTTTGGTTTTAATATCAAAGCAGTGTGTGACAGAGAAGCTGCATGGGGCAGGTGAGGGGAGTCTCAGAGTTATGTTTGGTTCCTAATATTATTTGTGCGGGTTTTTGTCACTTAGTCCTTTGAAATGAGTGATACTCTCTAGTTTTCTGGAAGAAGGAAATTGTCTTCAGTCAACACAGAGTTGTATTTAACCCAAGGAAATTGGAAACCTTTTACTAGAACAGGAGTGAGATGCATAAAGCTTGACAAATTTGGCAACTAGGGGGAATCTAAAAGTTAAAATTGGAGCCAACAGGGAGGGCACATCTAGTGGGGCCTGCTGTGGAGCCTTGGGCAGCACTGGTGTCCGAGGACTGGGCAGTATTTTGCCATTGGAGAGCTGAAAATCCAGTCCCTGCACCGGGCATCACTCCTTGGCTGCTGCAAAACCTGAGAGTCACAAAGAGGTAAAATGTTAAGCTGGGCAGGGCAAAGAAGAACTGGTTTTGCAGAAATCCTTTCTAGAGCAGGTCAGTGTGCAGAAAGGACGTAAATTTGGAGACACCTGCATTTGAGCACCTTGACATGTGTAAGGAGCTTTCCAGATAAGCTGTGGGAACAAGCTCTAACTGCAGCATTGTTCTGGAGCAGCCCAGCCCTGTCATACAGGAGTTGCAGTGCTCAGACCCTTCTCCAGCAGCCCTGGTTTGTTCAGCACAAACAGGGAATGCTTCCCTTCCAACTCTCCAGGCGTTTTCACCTCCTTTCATTCTCCCACTTGAAAATGTTATTTTGAGCTGCCTAACAAGATTCACCGTTGATTCCTTTTGGACCTGGCCCTAAGTGGGTAAATAAACTCCAGACAAATGAGGCTGCTGCAGGGAGAGCAGCATATAAATTGCCTCATTGATACCATCTGAGTGTCTCCTCATCCATTACAAGGCCTTCCCATTTCCTTCATGTGTTGTTCAGGGGTGTTCTGCTCCTCCCTTCACTGCTCCCTCCTTGGAGAGCTGAGGGTGCTCCTTGGCCTGCAATTAGTTTAGTTCCCACATTAGAAAAGGTGATAGCTCTGGGCTCTGACAGCTCTCCTCCAAAGTCCTCACCCCACAATCCACACATTCCTTTAATGTCTGTACAAAAGGTTGTCAGGGCTTTTGAAAGCAGAGAAACCTTCGTTCTGGTCTGTGTCGTAGCTAATCCTCAAATTAATAGTGCGGGTTTTTTATGGTCCATTAGGAAAGTGTGTGGTAGTGTCTAATTACTCTACACTCCGTGCCTCCAAAATGTAAAGCACTGGAGTTTTAAAGCCTCCCAGTGGAACTGAGCTGTTCTGTAATTGTGGCATCTTAAACATGCCTTCACTAGCAAGTGGCAAGTAACCAAGCGGAGGCAAAACTCCTCATTCTCCTCTCTTTTCCCCTTTCAGAGGAAGAGTCCGAACCCACTTCCATGCTGGAGCCAGAGGTACAGGAAGGTCCAAAGCCTGAATCTCAAGATGAGGAGGCGGCGCTCTGTATCTCTGCTCCAGTGGGAGTCTTTGGAGAATCTCTGCCCAGCAAAAGCAGCTTCTTTGGCAAGTCTGAGGACAGCAGTTTGGGAGTTAAAGCAAAGCCGCCGTCGGCAGCGGAGGAGGACGAGCGGCTGCCTCGCACGCCGGGACGGGAGGTGATGATCCACTCGGAGACTGAGACTCTCCTGCTTCCAGCCCACAAGGTGCCATCCTCCATGCTTCCCTTGCCATCGACTCCCGGCAAGGAGGAATCTTTAGTCCCTCCAGAAAAGTTCCCTGAACAATTAATGGTGACCAAAACGTCCGTGGAAGAGGAGATTCCTAGGACTCCCGGGCGGGACATTTTGGCCAAGTCTTCACACCCCCTCGCGAAGTCGCAGAGCACGGACACTGTTCCAGCCACGCCAGGAAGTGATGCTCCCCTTACAGGAAGCAGCTTGACCCTCAGTTCCCCTCAAGTCCCAGGGAGCCCCTTTTCCTACCCATCCCAATCTCCTGGCATTAACAGTGGCATTCCTCGGACTCCTGGGAGAGATTTCAATTTCACGCCTACTTTCCCAGAGCCTGGTGCTACCATTCCTTGCCTTCTGTCTGGCAAGAAACAGTCAGAGGATGAGCTAGAGGAGAAACCCCCTAAAGAGCCTCTTGGTGCTTCCCTTACGATCAGCATGAACAGTGTTCCTTCCCCTATCCCCTTTGCCAGCCCCCCGCAAGCAGATTTCCACATGGACATGGGTTTGCCACCTGATGAGCCAATACCTGTAGCAGCCCTGCCATGCATGCATGGAGATGGAAGAATGCCCATTGAGGAATGCAAGGCAGAAGTGAAACCTGGTTTGCTCTCCCCAGAACTCCCCCCTGGGGCTTCTATTCTTCCTCCCCCACCACCACCTTCTGTTCTTCCCAAAAGGAGGCCTGGTCGGCCGAGGCGGTCCCCACCTTCTGTCCTCTCGCTGGATGTGTACCCGGGCAAAACCATAGAACCTCCTCCCGTGCCAGTGGCCTTGGTGGAAGGTGCTGTGGGCAAAGAGCTGTTGAGTGGACATCCTGATGCCTACTATGGACTGAAAGACCCTGAAGCCGTCACCCTGGACTTCAGGAATGACGGTTTCCATGAGAAAATAGCAGCTGAGACAGTTGCAGAGAAGCTGCCATTCAAGGAACTGGAGAACCAGTGGAATGAAGACTTCAAGGAGGAAGAAGCTCACGCAAAACCTAAGAGACAGTGGCGAAGGCAGAAGAAAACATCTGAGGAGCTGCCAGTGATCCCTTCCCCCGAGTATTCCCCGCCCCGGCCGCAGTTCAGGCCCCGCTCCGAGTTTGAGGAGATGACCATTCTGTATGATATCTGGAACGGAGGCATAGATGAGGAGGATATCAAATTCATGTGTATCACATACGACCGATTGTTACAGCAGGACAATGGTATGGACTGGCTCAATGACACCCTGTGGGTTTTCCATCCTTATATCCTTTCTCACGGGATTGGCAGCACGTGTGAGATGCACGAGGTGGTGGCTGGGTAGGACTTCAGATGCAAAAGGCTCTTTGTTGGTGGGAGAAGCAGTTGCTTACAGGAATAGCAATTCCTTGGATGAGCAGGGAAATTTAGGCTGTTTTATTCTCTGAAGCTGCAATACAAAAATACTGCAGAAGTGGCTGTTCTTGCTGCACGTTCAGTCTGGGACTGCAGGGACAGTCTGTAGGCACCTCTTCTGGGGAGGTTTCCTTCCTAGTTTGAGAAGCTTCCGTCTGCATGTAACCAGACTTTTTTTCCAGCTTGCCTGTGGAATTTCTAGTCTGCACATACAGAGCTTTCACTTGGAGCTAAAACTTGCTGTAAAAATAATCTCACCATCTGTGCCCAAAATGATGAGTTAGTGGTTCTAGCAGCTTTAACTTGCTTTGAGTTTGAAATACTGATAAAATCAGTGGTTTCTAGGTGGCACATCAGGGCTCTGTGTGTTTGCAGCCACCAGTAGTGATCTCCAGAGCAGAGCCTAAAAGACTGTTCTTAAAACCTCAGAACTGTCCTGTACTGTTTTTAGGAAGGATATACAAGTTTATGTGTTGAAGAAGACAAACACACCACCTTGTGTGTTGCTAGAGATTGTGTGAAGTTCAGATACGATCATCCCTTGCTTCCTGCAAGACAGGAAAGCAAAACCAAAAAAGCCCAAACCACCTAAAACAGTCAGTGATGCACAACAAAACCCATAGTGAAAAGAAATGTTTCCTGATGATAAAGGTTATATTGTAACAGCAAAATTACACTCACTTTTTTAGCAACTTAAAAATCACCTTGAGTTCATCCTGTGCCACACTGCATGATGAGTGTGAAAGTACCTGCAGGCTCACCTGCTTTGCAGCAAACCCTCAGCACTATGGTTTTGAGGCAGTCACCTCTTGGTTTTTATGGTCCCTCTGCTTCAATTTTCTGCTGTCAAGGATATGTTTTACCTCGCAGGGAGCATTTTTGGGTCAGTCTCAATTGTTGTAGCCTTCACAGCTGTGTTTGTGGGGTGAGCTGGCAGTAGTACAGCTCCACTGTCCTTCCAGGAGCCAAAGCCCTGAAGGTCTGTAATGTGTGTCTGAAGGAGCTGATTTCCCAAGGCTGGTGAGAGCAGCATCTCCCCGAGACCTTTGGGCTGAGGAGCATCTCAGTAGTAGAGTTATTTTTTGCAACCTCACAAAACCTTCCTAATTTCCACACTCCTGGTGTTAGCTCCATGCAACTGTAGCAAGTTTAGTCTGATATCCACCTCTGGCTGTGTTTCTCCTTAACTTCTTGCCACCTACCAGCTTTTCTACCCCCAAGAAGAAGAAGCGGGATGATGGGATGCGGGAGCACGTGACGGGCTGTGCACGGAGCGAAGGCTATTACAAAATTGATAAGAAGGACAAACTCAAATACCTCAACAATAGCCGAGCTTTTGCAGAGGAGCCTCCAGCTGACACACAGGTGAGGAATCATCCTCCACAAGTGCCAGGTGTGAATAGGATTTGGTTTTACACTGTCACACACAGTAGGTGCTTCCTGCCTTTTGGCGAGGAGGGAGGGGAAGCTGCCTGTGTCTCGTTGATCATCCCGGGGCTGTGTGGGAAGTGTTAATGTTTGATGTCAGGTGTTCTGTGGTGATGTGTTGTAGCACAAGGGGCTGCTCACAGGGAGCCTGCTGGGTGTTGGGTCAGCTTTGATCACCCATTTGTCCTCTCAGGGTATGAGCATCCCTGCCCAACCTCATGCTTCCACCCGGGCTGGTTCCGAGAGGCGATCAGAGCAACGCAGGCTCCTCTCCTCCTTCACTGGTAGCTGCGACAGTGACCTACTCAAGTTCAACCAGCTCAAGGTAGATCACCCCCTGCCGCAGATTTTGGACCCAGAGACATCCTTTCCCTTTCTGTGCTGTGCCTAATTCAGGGGTGGGGTTTTGGGGTGTTTTCTTCATGCAGTTCCGGAAGAAAAAGCTAAAATTCTGCAAGAGCCACATTCACGACTGGGGCCTTTTTGCTATGGAGCCCATTGCAGCTGACGAGATGGTGATTGAATACGTGGGTCAGAACATCAGGCAGGTAAGCTGTGGGTGAAATCTGAGTAAAAAGCAGCCCTGGAAGAAGTCCTTGAGTATGGCAGCGAGGGTTGGAGTCCTGGGTTGGAGGCGTCAGCTCTGTGGGCTGGGCAGAGGTTGCCATATGGTTTGGAGGTACAGGGGTGGGATTTTCAACAACCCATGGAAACTGAGCACTCAGGAGAACCCTCCCTGAGAGGCCCATCCTGAACTTCTGCGTTTCCAGTTAGGTCTGTGTTCTCTTGGGGTGATGGGGATCGTATAAACCCCCAGTGCCAGGCACAAGCAGGGCTCAGGGGAGCCTTGTGTAGGTGGCTGCTCACAGGTCAGGGGTGCAGCATGGCCTGAGCCTGCCTGGGGCTTCCTGCAGGTCATTGCTGACATGCGTGAGAAGCGATACGAGGACGAAGGCATCGGCAGCAGTTACATGTTCAGAGTCGACCACGACACCATCATCGATGCCACCAAATGTGGGAACTTCGCCAGGTTTATCAATCACAGCTGCAATGTGAGTATCATGTCCTCGTGTTCCCTGAGTGCTGATAAACCCCGGGGAGTCCCTGCCAGCCTTGATTGGGGTGCTCAGAAGTGGCAGGGGGTGGCAGGGTTGTGGTTAATTGTTGATGAGCTGCAGCAGATCAGAGCAGGGTCTAAAGCAGCGTAAAGAGGTTGGAGAGAAATTTCAGCTGTGGGAACAGTCTCCTTCTAGTGTCCACATGGGAAAATATTCCCTGCTGTTTCCCCCTCTGCTCTGTGCTGCAGTCTGCCCTCAGTCTTGCCTGCCTGACCAAGTTGTTAAGCAATGAGCTGCTCTTAAACCTCCTTGGGGGAGCATCATCCAGCCTCTTTTGTTCCCATGACCAGAATGTGGGTATTTTGGAGCAGCACAAGGAGGGCTGCTCTGTTTTCTGGCTTCATGCCTCCCTCTCTAGGCTTGTCCTGTGTCCAGGCTCTGGAGGCATGGCTGGGGCTGTGTCGGGAAAGGACTGCCCTGTTTTATTTTATCTTGGAATGATTGTGTGGAGGCTGGGAAGCCATGGCCCTCAGGAACCAACATCCTCACCTGTTCTGTCACCCTTGCAGCCAAATTGTTATGCTAAAGTGATCACAGTGGAGTCTCAAAAGAAGATCGTTATCTACTCCAAGCAGCACATCAATGTGAACGAGGAAATTACCTACGACTACAAGTTTCCAATTGAGGATGTAAAAATCCCGTGTCTCTGTGGCTCTGAGAACTGCAGGGGAACCCTGAACTGAACTCAAGGTTTCTCGTCACACTTGCACCTTTGGCCATGTCAAAACTGTGGTAACCAGGTGTGGTTGCACTTTGCCAAAAAAAGAGGAAAACAAAAAACAACAGAAAAAGGAAGAAAAAANAAAAAAAAAAAAAGAGAGGAAAAAGAGAAGAAAACCAAGCAAGATTCGCACTTCTGCCAGGATCACGAGTGAAAGCAAAAAGCGCACACGCTTACGAGGACTGTTCATGTTTCAGGTGCTCTTTCCTTTTCAGATCCAACACGCACACAAAAAGGTGGCTACCTTTTGTGGCATGGTCTATCCAAACACTAGCTTCTCTGTTCAGTCCCTACAGTAATGCTCCATAATGGGATAATGGTACCCTTTTTTTTTTTTTAATTGTTGTTATAAACCTTCATCTTTTCATAAATGCTGCTACCTTTTTCTCATCAGTTTCGTTGGTTGAAAAAGACATTCAACGTTTAAATGTGAAGCAGAGACTGAAAATGCCATATAGGGTTTGTTGGGAGCTTGATTGGCTGAAATTGCACAGATTTCTCAGAGTAAGCTGTAAATAAATGTAAGGTTGATGTTACAGAGCAAGCCAGAGGCTTGAGGGTGTGTGAATGAGTGTGTGCGTGTGCTTGGCGGTGTGTGTGTGTGTGGAGATATGTCCACAGTGAGACTAGAGCTGAACTGTCCTGCCTTTTTGTTAGGGATGAGCCTGAACAAGTCCCCTCAGCCAGACCCCCGGGGCAGAGTCGGGTCAGCCAGACCTCAGCTCCCCTCCTTGGGCTCCTCTCTCTTTTCTATGCCATGCTGGTCCATGGGGGATCAAAACCTCTGCACCTGCACGTGAGAAATCCCTGGATACTGCAGTCACTAGGAAGAAGTGGAGTCAGCTGTGCAGCTGTAGCATCGTGTGGCCTTTGGGGATGCCCAATCCTTGGAGATGGGCTTGTCTTGCTTGCAGAAGAGGCTGAGATTAAGAGGACAGCTCAGCCCTTGTTTACGCTGTAGAAATCCTGCCCTGCTTGCAAGCAAAGACTACGGCCCACGTTTGTAGCAGGATTTTCTTCCTGTGGATGGGAAACAGGCTGATGTGTGACTTGTATTCATTTTTTCTCACTTTCATCTGCATTTCCCTGCCCTTCCAGAGTTTTAGGTGGAGTATTTGCTCTGTCCTTGGATGTGAGAGGTGCCTCCTGTGATAGGAGCAAGCTGTGCCCTGCCGCTCTCCTCCCTCTGTTACTCAGTAACTTGGCCTGGGGTGGTCCCATCCCTCCAGAAAATCATGGTAAAAGTGTCCCCGAGAGCAATCCTGTCCCCCCCATCTATAGCATGGAAATGAATGCTTCTCTAAATTTGGAAGGCATGTTCTAAAATGATTTCCCAATATATTTTGTCCTTGTAGATACGCTGAGGTGAAGGTTGCAGTTCTTCAAGAGGTTCCATTTAAAAATGGGACAAAACACCAAAAAAATAGTTCTTTGGATGAGATCTGGAAATGTTACGCGACCGTTCAGGTATAGACAGGATTAGTTTTTCAATTTGCATTTAATTTCTCCTGCTTTAAAAGTAGAGATTAGTTGTACTAAACCCTTTTTAATTGGCTTGTAAGGGGAAGTTGCAATGTCATTATGAACTGGGAAGATTATCTGCATAACTAAACACCTTCTCCCCACAGAACAAATTGCGCAGCTGTGCTCTTGTAGCCTTTCCAAACCTCCACCAGCAGAGGTGGCCACCTTGCAAAAGAGGTTCCTGGAAGTTTTTTCAGCTGTTCCATGGAATTGCCAGGCCTGCACTGTGGCCTGGAGCTTGTAGTGTAGGTTAGACCTCTGCCTCTGAATTTCTTCTTCAGACAAAAGGCCTGAGAGAGCAGGAACACACAGACTGCTACAAGCTGCCTTAATACCGCCTGTGTTTCTGTCTGAGGGCGAGCAAATTGTCTCTGAGATTGGACAGTCCACGGTCCATCTCTGCTTTTGGTTCAGTTCACTTTTGTTGTTTTTCCCCCTTCTCCATAAATCTCTCTAGCAACTGGGTGTTGGTGACCCAGAACCTAAAATTGTGAGAAGCACAAGTTTCTGTCACTGAACGTTGGTTGGAACTGCAGTGATGGCATTGGGGAGTTAAACCAGCTGCTCAGTTTAGTTGTTATTTTTTTTAATGAGATTCAATGTGTTGAAGCTCCACTTGGCATCTCTACAGCTTGGCCTTTGACTTGCAAAGCTTTGGAAATGCACGGAAGTTTCCTGTGTGTCAGAACTGAAGCCCCTGTCCTTGGCCTTCTCCCTCTCTGCTCCATCAAACCAGTGCATTAACGGTGGATTTGTGGGGGTGAGGACACCCCAAATGGCCCAGCCCTGAGAACCTGCTGGCAGTTCTGTGTTTCCCAGCATATCTGTGTGCTCTGGATGGGATTAGCCCCTGCAGTTTGCCTTAATCCTTGGTGAGGAAGGTGGGGAGGAAGGTCACTGTCACCTTCAGGTCCTTCACCGTGTGTTTTTAGGAGCACCGAAGGGGTTTGGGTGCCAAAGACCATGAGCACCTAAATCACTTGGGTACTTCTGAAGCTGCCTGTAATCCATCCCCTTTTAGGATCCCAGACAAATAATGTGAGTTTTTAGAAGAGCTGAGCTCCCAGTAGTTCCCCAGGAAGAAACAGAGCTGTTGAAGCCGCAGCACTTCTGAAAAATCACGTCAGTCTGGTCTCAAAGCCAAACCTGAGGCTTCTCTTTTTTTCCCCATAAATCTTGGCTTGCAGAGTCCTACCTGGGAGATACTTTGTCTTGGACTGGGAAGCTGCCTGACCCCCAGACAAATCATTTTATGGTGAGGACTCCCAAGTCTGGTGCAGTGGTTTCCATGGGTGCTCTGTCCCTGCCAGCCAGCGGGGTCTCGTTGGGCCAGGGGAGCTCTGCAGCCCCAGATGTGGTTTGGAGATGCCTCTGATCCTTTGCCTTGTACTTGGCAAGGGATGGGATGGGATGAGAGGAGGGCAGGAGCTGTGTGGTTCACATTCAGCACCCCATGGAAACAGTGACAGGGATAAAGAGGCTCCTCACCAGCCTGTGCTGCTTACAGGGACTGCAGTGCTTTTGTCCAGTGAAAAGCCCATCCCCAAATTGATTGTCACTTCAATTGGAGCCTAAGACAAAAAAAGAGAGAGACATTGACTGTGCTCCCTGCAAAATTCCATCTGGCTGGGAGGAATGACCCAAGAGAACAGAGCAAAATTATGGAAATAGAATTTAAGCCTTCAGTTTGCAGCTGGTGTGAGTTCAGGGTGCAGGTGCCTCTGTGCTGGCATCCACAGGATCCGTGTGGTTCTCACCTCTCTGCAGCCCCAGGCTGCTCTGGGACTCTGGGGGTCCGGGAGGGGATGGGGCTCATCTTGCAGTTATTTATATTGTATAGAGCAGCTTATTTCTACAAGGAAAAAAAAAAAATACAACCATCATTTTTAAACTCCAACAAATTACACAGTAGTTTCAGTTCTGGTTTTTGTGACCTTTTTCAGGGATCATTTCAGTGCATTTCTGTACAAAATAAAAATTTAAGGAAAAAAAGGATTTTGAAGTATAAAAAAATGCATCTTCTGTACATAGGTGAACTCAAGAATCTTCTCTTCAAACACTGTTTCTTGTAGAAACATGTTGAAATTTTTTGCTGATTTCTTTGTACTTCAAGAGCATGTAAATAGTTTATTAAAAGTGACTATTGTAATTTGGAGTTCTTTTTAAACAGATTCCAGCTCTAAATCATGTCAAGATGGGGAGGAAGAAGGACTGAGTATAGCAAAGGAGCTGGTGGCATTTACAGCTTGTGTCAAGCTTTGTATAATGTAAATTCTGTATAAATATGGGGGTTTTTTGTCAAATAAATAGATTAAATTAGAAGCATTAAGAAACTGAAGACAAAAAATTGCCAAGTCAAGGCTTCTTCTTTCCCCCCCTCCCTCAGTCTGAAACCTAATGTGCAAAATCTATTTATTTCAAGCGAGGAAATGTGTACAGTCTAATAGACACCCTAAAATGTATTTAAGCGAATTTGCAACTGGATTTTTTCAGTTTAATATTTGTTTTGTTTTTTATGAGTTTCCTCCTTAATTGCCACTGTAGGATTTGTCCAAGTGAAAAGAAACACATCAAGAAGGACACTCTAAAACAATGGGGCAGTTTTGAAGCAAAGTGGAAGAACATCCAGCTCCCAATTCTTGCAGTTTTCTGGTTGTTTTAATTCCCAGTGTGGAAATCAAGGGCCTCCTTTAAAAGTAGGCAGGTCAAATGGTTTGCAATAAATTTTTTAAAAATTTTCATTTTTTTTTTTCTAAGTTCCTTTAAAAAAAACCAACAACTCTGCTTTGAAGATTTAGGATTTCTGCTTTTTCTTTCGTTAAGCAAATTTATAAATTTAGGGATGTTTTGTGCATATAGAATCTGTCACCAGTATGTATCTTGTTTTGAAGAAAGTGTTTTTGTTGTGGATGTGTCATGCTGTATATATTTGTTCATATTTTTGTGAATTGAATACTATGTACCATTGTATTATAGTAACTTTTATAAAGCAAACCATAAATATACTGACTTTTCTTACAGAAAAATTATGTTGTGCTTAATATATTACCAGGGCAGCTTTTTGCTCTTAGACCTGTGCTGGGATCTGTGGGAGCTCAAGGAGGCAGATCCAGAACAAGAACAGTATGAAGAACTGGTTTTCAGCAAAGTTTACCGAAAATATTAATTCTGATGAGCAGGAAATGAATTTAAGCAACATTATATTGCATGAAAGAAATATGTGAGTGATTCAAGTCCATAAACTTTAAGAAATGTCTCAGTATTAAAAGAGAAGAGCTGAAGCAGAGCCCTCCTGCCAGTGAACCAGGAGGCCCAAACATGTCCAGCCTCGGCAGGTGAGGGGTCCCTGCTCCTCCAGCCTCTGCCCTGGATTGCTCTGAGGTCATATCCTGTATTTATTCATTTATTTTTAACTTTTTGAAGGCAAAAGCCCTTAACCACCAAGGTGTCAGTGATGCTGTGAGGCTGCTGGGGCCGGAGGCTCTTTGGTTTCCTTCTTTTTAAATCAGTTTATTCAAATTGCCAGGAGTTGGACTTGGATGATCTTTGTGGGTCCCTTTCAGCTCAGGATATTCTGTGATTCTGTGAAATCTGGATTAGTTCTGCTCCCTGGGATCCAGAGAAGGGGGGAGCCACTGAGGTTTGGCCCACGTACCCCTCCCTGATGGGGGGCTGCTGCTGGGGGGCTGGGGGCGGGTCACGGTGGCCTCTCTGAGCTTTTATTTGGAAAGAAATACCTGGAGCGGGGACCAGTGGAATGGCTGATGGAGGAGGAGGTGGAAGAGACAGGACAGAGGCTGTAGGTGACTTCCCAGCTCAGCTCCTGGATTCCAGAGGTGAGCACAGGACAGGGCTGCAGGACAGCCACACCTCGGGGGCTCCGCCTGGAGGGGCTGGGATGGGCTGGGGGAAGGACTCGTGTCCGAGGGCTCGGCAGGGGCTCGGGCTCTGAGAGCTCCCATGCTGGGAAACTGGGAACGTGGGGGCTTTGGAGGGTGGCTGTGCAACACTGGGGAGAGCCCAGGGTGTCCTTCAGCAGCTGTGGGCTGAGGGCTGTGCGTGGGGGAGGGCTGGATCTGCAGCCCCAGGGAACACAGGGACTCCCCAGGCACCTGGGCCGTGTCAGAAAAGGGATTTATTGCGTTGGGGAGGAATTCCCTGTGCAAAGGACACTGACAACACCAGAGCAACACCCAGAGGAGACTTTGCACATGCAGCCAGGATCTGAGCCAAGGAATCGCTGCCAATGCCAGCAATTACTGCTTGAAACATGGGAGAAACCCCAACCTGTCATTAATGCAGGAATTTACAGGTATTAGAGCAAGACTGTGTTGCCTTGGGAAGGCTGAAATACATAAATACGATTAATTCTCATTCCAGAGTGTTGGAGCTGCCCTAAAACCGTGTTTATTCTCAGCAAATTCAAATTCAAGATTGAGTCTAAAAGCAATTAAACCAAAATCTTACAAAAGGAGATGCGCAGAGAGGCAAACGCCTCCGTGCTTTCGCAGTTTCCCATGTAGCTAAAATTAAAACTTTGGATAGACTAAATTTGAGCACTCCCAGTTGTTTCTTCTGTCTTCCTCTGTAGCTGCGTGCCTTTGGCCCATGCCTTAAATCTGCCCTTTGTTAAGAATTCCGTGGTTTGGATCAGATTAAGCTGCTTTTTGAGAGTTTGTTTGCTATTTCCCACGCCCCATCTCCCAGGAAGTCGACGAAGGGCAGCGCCGGGGCTGGGCTGGGAGAGGTGTTGGGTCCTTTCACATTGTCCAACTTGGCAGTGGCTTCCCTGGGTTTGTGGCACTCAAGTCTGGGCTATTTACCAAAACATCAGGTGTTTCCCAGTTCATTTGGGAATCAGCTCCTCAGGGGTGAGGGCAGCACTTCCTGCCATCCTCTACATGCGCTTGGTCTCCCCGTTGGGCTCCAGGATAGTCAGGTTTCCTCTGGCATCCTGATCCATTTCTATGGCTTCAAACAGAGACTTGAAGTTCCCAGCGCCGAAGCCCTGAGGAGACAGCAACGTTAGGGACCAGGGGCTGGGTGGCCCTGAGGGCTCACAGCCAGGATCAGCGGGAGATCCTCAAACCAACCTGGTGGTTGTGCCTCTGGATCACCTCCAGAAAGACCGTGGGTCTGTCTTGAACTGGTTTGGTGAAGATCTGGAGCAAGTAGCCTTTTTCATCAAAATCCACCAGGATTTTCAGTTCCTGGAGAAAAGAAATGAGGTGACAGCCTGAAGACCCAGAGAGGAGCAAGTGGAGCTCTCTGTCACTCACATCCTTGCAAAGCTCTTTGAGGAGCTGGTCCAGCCCTGGGCAGGCCTTTTCCCTCTCTCTGACTCACCGCCAGCTTGTCAATGTTCTCCTTCACTTTGATTTTGGCAGTTTTGAGCCTCTCCCGCAGCACCTGGTAGTAGCTGGAGGGCACATCCATGAACTGCATGCCCCGCTGCTTCAGGTTGGTGATCTGCAAGGCAGGGGAGACCCAGTGTGGCTCAGTTTGGGAGTGGTTTGTGCCAGGAGCATTTCCTGGGATGGGCAGTGTCGGGACACAGATGCTTTCCCGTGGCATTGGCCAACCTCAAGCATGGGAACCTGGCTCATCATTTCACTTTGGCACCAGGAATGGGCAGGCCCAAGATGCCCTCCCCAGGCACTGCAGAGAGCTGTGCAAGGATGATTCGTCCTGCTCCCACTGATAACTCTGGAGGCCCTTTGGTCCGGAGAGGAGCCCAAATCTGGGTGCTCAGCAGCAGCTGGGCTCAACCCAGACCTGCCCCTGCCCCAGCTGAAGGTGGGTGATGGGCTGTGGGGCTCAGCCCTGCAGCCTGGGCTGCCTGAGTCCCACCAGGCACCCTGCAAGGACAAAGGTGCCACCAAGGGCCCTGCAGACCCCAATTGCTTTAAGCTGGAGGGACAGGCAGCTCAGAGGTGCAGGCAGGGCCCTTTGCAGTGACTCCCCGGGCAGTTAATCCTGGTTGTAAAACAACCACGGCACAAAGCCCGTTCACTCTGTGTCCTTGTACCCTGGCAGGGTCATGGTCCACCACAGTCCTGTGATGAGCACAGTGCCCAGAGCTGGGGCAGGACGGGCTGGGGCAGGGGGCTCCCAGGGCAGGGGGTCTCAGGGCTGGGGGTCCCAGGGCTGCACTCACTGCTGAGATGATGTCAGGGGTGTTCAGTGCGATGTGCTGGACTCCGGCCCCTCCATAGTAATCGATATATTCCTACAGGGAAAAGATGTCACCGTGGTAGTGACAGTGCAGCTACAAGTGCAAAGGGATGGTTGCGGGCTTAAAAATATGCAGGCAAGATCAGCCCAGGGGCACCATGGAATGACAAAGACACTGTTGATGAGATCAGGGGTAAACCGGCTCTGCCCAGCGGCTCCCCCAGAGTTTGTCAGAGCCAAGCAGAGCCACGATTGCTTTCTAGCAGCCACTTCAGCACAGCAGGTCTGCTCTGGCTCCAAGTCACTGAGCCTTGGTCCCTTTTCCTTCACCAAGGCCACCCTGGAAGTGGAGGCAGCCAGATGGATCAGCCACCAGTGTCCACTCACCTGAATCTGGGATTTCTTCTTGCCAGGTGCTGGCTCATTGATGGGCATCTTAATGGTCTCCTCGTAGTTGGTGACCACGATGGAGCGCAGGGCACTGAACTCGGTGTGCAGCTGCTTGTCATCCACTGACCAGAAGCGGTGGAAGAGCAGGTTCTTCTGGTACCTGCCCAGGCCACAAAGGGCACAATCAACCTCTCGCTTCCTCCCTGCACTAACGGAGCTCTGCTCTGGCTTCATTAGCCCTAGCCACCCTTGTCAGAAGTGGTGAGACCAGCAGAGCTCTGCTGCTGCTCCATCCCACCTCCCACCAGCTCTCCCCACTCTTACCAGTCTGCCACTGGGACCATCTGGAGGTCGGGCTGGTTCCCCACAACATGATCAACAAAGCTGAGCTTGGTGCTCGGTCTGTGGGGGGAAGCCGAGGAGGGTCTCAGCCAGGTTCAGGGGCACCCACAGCTTATGGGGCTCCAAGGTAAGGCAGTGGGGACCTGTCCAGCTCCTTGGTGGGATATCCCACCAGGACATGATGGCAAAGAGCCAGGCAGGACCCTCTGGAAAGTACTCACAACTTGGGCAGCAGGGGGTCCTTGAAGAGGGGCGGGTGGAACCCGGGGAGGAACAGGCCCTTGTAGTTGAGCTTTTCTATCAAGGTGTGGGTGGTGTCACCGTACTGTGAGGGGGAAAAGTGGTTGTGTTGTGGCTTTGTTTATGTGGGGGTTTCCCTGCTCCATGGCCCTGCCCTGCCCTGCCACTCACCGTCTGGATCACTGCAAACTTCACCTTCCCAAATTTGTCCTGCTCCACCCACGGCTCCTTCACCACCACGGCTCCGCGCTCCTTGGCTTTCTGGACAGAAGGAGAGAGATCCTGTCCTGCCACAGCTCCCCTGGGCCGGGGGGAAACATCCCCAGGCTCTCCCTGCCTCCCCTCACTGTTTTGGGAGGCTGTGTGGGAGGGGGTTGAGGGGCTGCCCACCTGCACGATGAAGTCACAGTCCTCCACTTCGAAGGCGACGTCCTTCACCCCGTCACCATGCTTAACCAGGTGCTCCCCCATCTCTGCCCAGAGCAGGAACAGCCACAGGCATGAGCTGAACTGCTTTGCTCTGCCACGGCCATTTCCCACTCCATCCCTGCCCAGGACACTTACCCTCATTGCCTGGGTTCAGAGCAGATGAGAAAACAAACACGATCTGCCGAGGAAGAGGAGGAGAGGTGAGGATGGAGCCACAGATGAAGGTTTTCATGGTGGGTTTGCCAGCACCCTCATGTCTGACACCACCTCATCTTTCCCTGCCCTGGCAGTGGCACCTCTGCCAGGGGCTCCATTACCTTGTCCTGCTTGACGACGTGTGACACCACCTCCCTGCTGCCGGTCTCCAGCCCCCGGTACGCCAGCTCCTCAAACCCCATCTTGTTGCAGTAGTAGGATGCAGCCTATGGACAGGAAAGAGTCCCTCTGGTTAAAGCTGTGGTGTTGGTGGCCCACAGCCCGTGGAGAACAGCCACCATGGCAGGTACAAGTCACACTTGCCCTGCGTGTGTCTGTGTGTGTGCATGGGCACAGGCAGCAGCTTCTCTGCCTCCTCCAGCAGCCCAGGGGGAGCAAGCAGAGGCAAGAAAGGCCCCAGATTGAGGAAAAAGCCCAAAGTCAGTGGGAAGTGCAGCCTCCAGAACTTTCTGCAAGGGCCGCCATCGAGCAGGAAACATTTCTGCCTGTCCCGTGTTCTGCAAGGTTGGGTGAAAAGCAGCTCAGGGGAAGTAGAGGGGTTTTTAACAGGCCCAGGGATGGAGAGCAGCTGCCATGAGGCCATGCAGCTCTGCGGGCTGGTAGCCACAGCTGAGCCCGGCCACGTGTGCTGGTTCATGTCCCAGGTCCCTGCACGCCCCCGGCAGCCGCCCCTCGCCTTGCGCAAGGGCCACCAAGGCCATGGGTGTCAGGCCAGGGCCGGGCTTTGGGGCACCGGCACAGCCCGAGGGGCTGCTGGGATGAGCCACCGCCCCCCCGGCAGCCAATGCCCAGAGCGCTGGCCTGCCCCGACGTGGGAGGTGTCCCCTGGCACGGCTGTCCCCTGGCACAGCTGTCCCCTGGCACGGCTGTCCCCTGGCACGGCTGTCCCCCGGGCGACCGCAGCCTCTCACCTGCTTGGCATTGCCGACCCAGAAGGTGATGGAGTGGAAATGGATGAAGCGGCCTCGTTGGGGCTAAAAGGAAGGGAAAACAGGGCTGAAAGCTGCTGCTGCTGCTTTTCCTGCAGCACTGCTCCGCTCTGGAGCAGGGCGAAGCAGCAGCTGTGACCCTGAAAATGCATTTCCTGCAAATGCATCTGAATTAACTCTGTGGAACAGCTCCCAAATGGTGATTTTCCAAAGTGCTTTACAGTCAAATCCACAGGATCCTGCACTGCAGGTTGGAAGGTACAAAGCCCCGGCTTGCCTGGGGCCATAGCCACAGTCCCAGTTCTCCCAATGCTCCCCATAAGCGCCTGTCCCAGCAGGCTGCCCAGCCACAAACCTCGCTGTGTTAAAGATTAATTCTCCCACAAAAGCTCTTACACAACCACCAAGGCCAGGACAGATCCCCCTTTGCTCCGTTCCCCACCACTGCCCAGCCTGGCACAGGGCACCCAGCACTGGAAACACTTTAAAGGTGACAAAGGTGGCAAAAAGATGCAGCACTTGGAAATAAATGTTGCATGGAATGAGGATTCTGCTTAAGGATTGGTTTGATGGGGAAATACCCATCATCTCCTGTTTGTCACTCTCCTCCCCAAGCAGAAATTTTAATTATTAAAACTAATTTAAAACGAGGATCTTGTGTGGCCCAGCCAGAGCAGTTTTACTTCTGATTTCAACAGGTAATCAAGGAATGGATATTGTCTGCACTAACAGGACCGATGTTTCACACCAGGCAGAAGGCAGGACAGGGACACGACTCGGCTCTTACCTTTTCTCCCTTGTCTGTGTAAGACGTCTGAAAGAGAAAGACAGGAGAGACATTAGCGGGTCAGGCAGCTACGGCAGCCCCCACGGAGCTGAATCCAAAGGTCAGGCTGTGAGGAACAGCTCTGCTGTGCCACTTCCAGCATAGTCACTGGAAAATCCAAATTCAAGCACAGCTTAAATCTCCCAAGGCATCCCATGCCATAGAGCCCCAGACCTTTGAGTTAATTCCCATCTGCTGCCCCTCACCATTTTTGTGACCTGGCGATGTGACAGCGGCAAAGAGAGCGCGAGAACGGGAGTGCTTTTAATATAACGGCGGCACCGGGAGGCTCCTCCTCGGCCCCACCTTCTCCCCCCACCAACCCAGGCATGTGTTTGGTTTGGGCCGGGACCTGCCCGGGCTGGGGGCGGTGGGTGGCTGTCACCGGGGCCGTGTCACGGGGTCCTTTGCAGCTCCGGCAGCGGCACTGCGGGTGAAACGTGGAGCGCGGTGAGGGTGAGGGTGCGGGGGGTGAGTGTGCAGCACGTGAGGCTCTGCCCTGGGGTTGGGACCCCGCTGACCCCACAGCCAAACCCCTGCCCCGTGTGTGCCGGGCTCACAGAGGGGTGACGCAATTGGGGTAGCGCATCCCCCGGCCCGCCCGCTGCCCCTGGGGACATTCACCCCTCCCTGGGGACGTGTCATCCCGGCAGCGCTGAGCCAGGACAGCCTGCAGAATCCAGCTGGGTGTGTGGTGGTGTCTGGGCACAGGGCCACCTTCAGCCCCGGTGAGTCCGGTGCTGCAGGGACCCCAAAATGTGGGAGCAGCAGGAGGAGGGGGCAGGAGGTGACCCTGCTGGGGGAGAGACCAGGGCACAAACTCCACCTGACTGGGAGTGGTGGGAAGTGGGAGCCACCAGCGGGGCCAGGGAGGATGAGCACAGGGGGATTGGGTGGGTGCCAGTGGCACGGAGGACAGGTCGGGGTCTAGTGGTGGGGCTGTCCCCTGCTGCCACGCTCCCAGGGACATGGATGCCATACACCACCCGGCTGGGGCGCAGACTGGAGAGGGGCCAGCAGCAGGGACAGGGTCATAACATCGTACCGCCAGTGATGGTGACACCGCTGTGCCACTACATGTCACCATCAAAGCTGCGTAACTCACTGATGGTGACACTGCTGTGCCACCACATGTCACCATCACAGCCACATGTCACTATCACAGCCCCCCCATGGCACCACCACAGCAGTGTGACCCAGTGATGGTGACACTGCTGTGCCACCCCATGCCAGCGCCACAGCGGTGTGCCGCAGAGGCACTGGCGCGGCTGTGCCACCCCGTTATCGCCACCGCTGTCACCCCGGTGTCACCCCGGTGTCACCCCGGGCACGGTCCCCGCTGCCCCGCCC